>LPNX010482902.1:759223-797678 GCA_001517045.1 Pseudotsuga menziesii
GGTTGCCCACATCTATTATATCTGATCGAGATTCCCGGTTCTTGGGAAATTTTTGGTCAACTTTATGGGAGCTTATGGACACTAAACTGAAGAAAAGTACAACTTTTCATCCACAGACCGATGGGCAAATAGAGGTAGTGAACAGAACAGTGGTTCAGCTGCTCAGAGGATATTGTAGTAAGCATCCTAAACTTTGGGATGAGCAGTTGCAGTATATACAGCATGCTTACAATCATGCAGTTCATTCTTCCATGAAGAAATCTCCTTTTGAAACTTGTTTTGGTTATCTGCCAAAAACACCGATGGACTTCTCTTTTGGCAAAGATGTAGTGGATGGACATCATGATGCAAATAAAGCTTTGAAGTTCATTCAGAGAATCCAAGCAGTGCAGCAGGCATTTCAAGAAAAGTTGGAGAAGAGCCAGGCGAAGTACAAGGCCAGGCATGACAAGCATCGAATTGATCATCAATTTCAGGTTGGTGACCGAGTTTGGTTACACATCACCAAAGAAAGAATGAAAGGTGAAGGTAAAAAGCTAAATCCTATCAGGTATGGTCCTTTTGAGATCTTGGAAAATATCAGTACTAATGCTTTTCGCTTGAATTTACCTCCATACATGCAAATTTATTCAGTTTTCAATGTTGAGAATCTTAAACTGTATGAGCCTCCTATGATCATGGATGAAGAAATTAACATATAGATTCCTCCAGTTGATGATTTGGCACCTGAATATATGAGAGAGTTGCAGGATGATGTTATTCTTGACAGAAATGTAAGAGCTTCACAAAGGGGGAATGCTAAGTACATTCAATTGGGGCTGAAGGGGATGCATCCTAGCAAAGCAAGATGGATGCATATTGGTAAAGTGAGGGAACTTTACCCTCACTTACTTGCAGAATAATTCATGATTTTGGTGGTCCAAAAGCTCTCCAATGGGGAGGATTGATCCAGTGGATCATTCCTTGTTAATGATCTAATATGGTACAATGGTTCATAGAAATGGCGGTTGGAAAAATCGGACAACAAAACAAATCGGAGGTTGGAAGCTTTTCCCTTCCATAATGGCAGGGCTCGCAATCCTTTCTCCATCCGCAGCATCGGAAGTCGAAAGCTTTTCCCTTCTGCAACAGCGGGTCTTGCAAGCCTTTCTCCATCCGCATCATCAGAAGTCAGAAGCTTTTCCCTTCCGCAACGGCGGGGCTCGCAAGCCTTTCTCCTTCCGCAGCATCAAAAGTCGGAAGCTTTTCCCTTCCGCAACGACGGGGCTCACAAGCCTTTCTCCATCTGCAGCATCGAAATTTGGAAGCTTAAAGACATTCGGAATGGATCAGAGGTTGGGAGCATTTCCTCTTCTACAATGGCGGGGCTTGGGATCCTTTCCCCTTCCGCAACGGCGGGGCTCAGGAGCCTTTCCTCTTCTACAACGGCGGAAGCCGAAGACTTACCGTGCGGCACATAGCGACACAAGGTTTGAAAAAGTCAAGGTAGAAACTGGGAGTTTTTTCCATCCACCGCCCGCAACTGCGAAAGACTTAGAGACAGCGCCATCCGCAACTGCGGAGATCAAAGTAACATGCCTCCGACTCGAAAACCAGTCGACAGCCGATAGAGTTCGTCGAAGCCGTTGTTTATCCTCTTCTGCAATGGCAGAAGAGCAGATGACTAAGGCTTCCGATACATTCACGCGGGGACATTTCTAAATGGGTTACAGTCTGGTGCACAGTTTTGTGGCGGCAGGATTTCGTCATGAACAGCTTATTTGGTGAATATTTCTTGGTAGTTATGCCACAGTGGTGATAACGTGAAAGACATATGAACAGCCGCTATGATAATGAATTGGCATTTGGCAGGGGATGTGAACAGTCGCATCCTCCTTAACGCTTCAGCTCATTTGTAACGGTAAGAATGAGGCTTAAATAGAGGAAGCTAGAGACCCGGGGAGAGGACAGTACATTATTTCTCTATCATAGCAGGCTTGGAGAGTTTGCTAACCACATGCTTTTGAAGTCGACCATTCTCAGTTATACTTGGCTTCTTTGACTGTTGAAGTCCAGTTTTGTAACTTTCAGAGAGGAGGTCTTGAAGACTTTACTGTTAATGTCCAGTTTCTGTGATTAGTCCAGAACCACCTGTACCATTTTAAATTAATTGGATTGGTTCCCATTGGAGAGGGACCCAGAGACGTAGCCCAGTGGAGGGGGTGAAATGCATTATCAATTTCTGTTGGTGACTCTAGTTCTATGTTTTCTGCTTGACATCTGTTTATCAGTCTTGTTTTTCATTCCTGTTCTGAGCATTTAATTTCTGTTAATGTTGTTCCTTTAAATAACCTGTTGCACGCATTATTTTACAACAAAATTTTAATGCACTAAAGTTTAGGTCCTACGGATCAGCCTCATAATCCTCTTGATCTTTTGTTGTCCTATTTCCCTCAGGAATCCCTTATGTCAAGTTGTAATCGCATTATCATGAGATTTTCCTACCTTATTGAGCTTTATGCCGGCTTCCCTGACATTGCACCTCAGCCATATAGCCCGAGCTTGTCTCATGTCTATCCATGCAGAGCCATTTTATATATCCTTTGCAGCTTGATTCCCTTTTTACCGGGAAGGGATTTTCCCTCGAGTGTCGATATCCTACACATGTGTCCTTGCATTGAGCATAGGTATGTTCCACTTCTTGGAACTAGTTTGTTTTCCCCTATGACACTCGTCTCCTCCTAGTCTGTAACTATAAAGCAGTTTTATTCTTTTTCAAGATTTTTAAATATTTGAAAAAGTCCAAAAAATATCAAAAAACCAAAAAGCCGAACAAGGAAAGATGTTATCTTTGGCAACTGTCAAGCCGTGTCACCGTCGAACAGAGCACTGTATATCACATCCATTGGTTGGGTTTATAGTTTGAATTCAGGAGCTATACTCATTTATCTGAGTTTATCTCCATCGACTGGTTAAGCTTCTAGTCCCTATGGAACCTCTGTCAATGCCTCTTGTGTCGCGGAGATGTCCCAGTTTGTATGTCAAGTCTATGCTTCCTTTATTCAATCACCATTTGTCGTTATGCTCTTGTTCAAAGGAAGTTGAAACCTAATTCAGCCATTCCCGGTACAGTTACTAGTTCGTGCACCTTATGATTGAGTCCTTCCACATTATACAACTTTTCTTAGTACCTCATGTTGGATGATGGGGGATGCCTTAATGCCCTCCTTCCAGCGGATTTCATCCCATCAACTTCAGATCATTTATTCTGGGATTGGAATCTAGAGTCATTTTGAGTGCCTTGAGACTTGCAGTGATCAATGGCAGGTCCTCTCACCATCGACAGTATTTGGTAATACATCAATATCCCCTGATCGATGGATCCTCTCAAGTGTTCAACCTCAACACATTTATTCACACTTATTAGTTTGCACTCTAGTACCTTGATTCCCATTTTCATTATCGGTGGGTGAACTCGCATCTGTTAACGGTATACATCAATGACCGGTAATCAGATAATGGACTACTATGTTCAACCTCGACACCTCTATTCACATAGTAGGACATGTACTCGTAGAAGTTTGTGTAGAAGACCTTCTAGATTGGTGGCATCTCTTATATGCTACCTCCTTGATCGTGGTAGTGTTCATGCGATTTCAGCTCTCATGACTTGATTCTAGTATATGTCAGACATTTTCGGCAATTATGGAGATCTTGATCCACTGTATATATTCATCCATTATGGACATCATGATCCTTTGTATATTTTCATCATGGAGATTCTGATCTATGTATATTGTACGTGGTCATGACCACTTATGTGATATCTTGTATCATGCCTGTTCATGGCCATTGTACTCTTATGTATCCGGGACTGCTATATGTATTTACAGTTATGTGCAGAGTTGTATCATTGTACTATGTTGATTGGGTGGCTGGTATTCCATTTGGGATTCTTCATCACTCCACTTTTGGGATGGACTTATAATGTATTTTGGCCATCGTATGACCCCTCTGACCTCACACATTAGGGGGCATCTGTTATAGCTGATTTCACCAATCTAGGTGAATCACACTTTGTATGGCCTTCCCATGTCCCTCTGCAGACTCCTTAGACCCCTTGGACCATTTTTTGTCCTTTGATGTTTCCTTGACCATCCCTAAAAACATGTGAAAAATGATATACGCGACTTTTAAACCCCTAATCACGTGTATATATGGGTTTGACCCCTAAAATCCCATACATCAGGATGTGTGCATAATCCAAATCCTTTTGGAGTTTTCCTTGACATGGATCTAACTCACTTTAATCCTGGCCTTTTCTATGCCTTGAGATCACTCGGATTCGACCTTTCATTACCCCTTTGAAAATCTATATAAGGAACTCTATGGTACATTGAAGGCATATGAGAGAATTGAGAGCAAAGAAACTATAGTCCATTGTTGTCGGAACTTATGCTTGAGTCTACATCCCTTTGTCCCTTGGAGCACTTTTGTGTTATTCCCAAGATTTTCTTTTTCTTGTGAGATTGCTATCGAGAGATGGAGGATTGAGGTGGTGGAGGCCCAAGTGGGGGATTTAGTTTCTTCGATTCACAGACGTGCCGCCATAGGTTGTATCCATTGTAATCTCTGATTTTATATTAATAGAAATATATTTTCCTAGCCAATAATGTGTATTTGTTTTGGTCTCTCTGGGTAGACCCGAGTTTACTTGTTATGTACCAACAAAACCCATAGCTCACTGGCCCTTTCGGCGACAGACTGCAGAGCAGCCTGAAGTCTCACCCGAAGTGATCTTGGATGGGTTGGCTGAAGACTCAAGTGTCATCAACCAGGTTCTGTAGCATCCTATTGGTCTCACGACTCTTCTTCACCAACAGGATCTCTTTGCAATAGCGATCCCTCCTTCTAGCTCGCGCTGGTAGGAGATGGAATCTTATCGTATCGCTTCTTTTAGCACGATGCGCAAACTATCTCCTCTACTCAACTCCTATCCTGCAATATCTCACACCACAGTTCCTCCAATAGTGCGATATCGCCTTTCTATACTGTGATATCCTTTATGGTAAGACTTCAATATGGCCCTCACGGCCCAAGGCTTCTCTCTTAGTATACTAGTTAAGCTAAACAGCCTCACTTAGAATCCTATAGTCTAATATGCTTAACATCAACTACACTGAACTCACGGAACTCATATACTGGAGTCACTTAACGCAATAACTGTCAACTAACATGAACCAAGCACTGATAAGCTCACATACAGGCTACTTGATACATTCAACTTGTGGTTAGCCTTCTATGCGCTATAACTAAAGCATAACATACATACATTCATCACTGATAAGAAACATTCATGTAACAGGTAACAAATAACACATAAGTAAAGCACAAACACATGAAATAGTCGCACAACACATGGATTTTACATGGTTCACCTCCAGGGGGGAAGCTACGTCCATGGGAACTGGTTTTTATATTATATCTTGAGAGGGTAAACACAGTTCTGCTACAATCTGATATGCAGCTCAAGATCTTCTGGGAAACTCCACACACACAACCGGGAGCCCTTCTCTCTTAGATCTCGTCTCTTATATTGCCTTCTCTTACAATATACTCTTCCTCTCTTTATCTCTCTCTCACAATCCCTGAGGATTGTTACATAAATGCTCAAGGAGCCAGCTACTGGTTACAGTAAGATAATACAGATGGATTAACAGGACCAGAGCTCAACTCTTACAATACTGAGACTCTAGATACACTTGGTTAGCTAAATGACTCAGCGGCTATCCCCCGTCTGATTGTCTAAGTAGCTACCCAATTGTCTAACTGTCTAACCTTTTACATTACAAGATACATGCTTATATAGGTGGCCCGAAGGTCTCACCATTACAAAAATGTGGGCCTTTCCCAACAGTAACCCAAAAACCCTAACTGTGACAGTCGGCGCGTCTGTACTGTGGGCTGCAGCTTACCGTCACACCACAGCTTTCTGCAGTCTTCCATGCTTCCCGGTGCTGATTGTGGGTATGGGTGCTGCTTCCTACTATCCTTTGTCTTCAATACCTCAGCCCATTGCTCCTTTTCCTTTATGAGGGTATCTGAGCCCTCCTGTCTTCACCACTGCCTTAAGTGCAGTGGTTGAGCTCTCTCTTCTCGACCGCTCAGGTATCGTTCTTCTTTGAATTTCCTGTCCCGATGTAGCAATTTTTCCTATAGCTGTGGGACCATGCTCCAACAGTCCCCTAACACTTACTTGTGGCTCATTCCTGAGCCACTAACAACTGGCTTCTCCTGCTATAGCTTCTCCTTGGCTTCCTGCGAAGTCTTTGTAAGTCTCATGCGAAGTCCTACGACTTCACTGTTCATAGCTTCGACACACTCTTGTGCCATTTCAAGCATAGCTTGACTAATGCTGGAATCTTCTGTATCATCAATATCACTTTTTCTTGTAGTGAACTCCTTAACCTTCTGCTCAACCGCATGGACCAGCTCTGTGATTTGTTCCTGATATGGTTGAAGTAGGTTATTAAACTATATCTCCTTTTCTCTTAACCACTGCGCTTCCTGCTGCAAACGATTCATCTCCATCATCTTCTTCATCTTTGCAAGAGCTCCTAAGCTCTTGAATTCTTCCTTCATTGCTGTTGTGGCCTTCTCTATGTTCTAGATGCTTTGCTGCAATTCCATTCTATCTGGGAGCTCATCTAGCTCTGACCATGTCTTCGTCGCCTCAGCTAGTAATGAATGTGCGTCATCTATGCAACTCTTCATCTGTGTTGAAGCGAGTTTAAAGGCCTCTGCCCTTGCTTCCTTGTCTGCCTGACGTGTCCCTGGTGCTCGAGCCTCAAGTTTGGCAATCTGTGCTCTGTGGTATTCCTCCATCTTGACCATTGTCTCTTCCAGAGCCTTTTCTTTGTTTGCAATTCTTCTTACCTTCTAGGGTAGAGGTAAGGCAAACTCTATGTTACACTGGGGTAACTCCAGTGTGATGTTCTGCAGGACCTAACTGAGATCCTATTCTTTTTCTTCATGTACTCTTAACTCTTCTATTTGTTTGTGCAAGCTTACGGTGAGCTCTACATTCTGTTTCCTTAGTTTCGTGTTCTATTTATAAGTCGCAAGCTCTCTATCCCTGAGTTATGCGGCTATCTGTTTCTGGACCATATATAATTGATCAACAGGGAACTGGGCCAGATTAACCTCAATAGGTTGTCTAACCTTTATCTGTACATCGATCATCAAAGCAGGGATTCGGATGCTCCCTAACGGTATCAGCACTATATTGATGCGATCCTTTGCCAAGAATTCCTCGCGGGAAGTCATTGGTGTTGAACTTTCTCCTGCCGTCGCCTGGACTAGCAGACTCTGCATTGTGGTAGTATTCTCCGTTAGTGCTTTCAACTCCAAAAGCCACTGATCAACCGTGCTTTGCAGCTTATCCTGTGATGTCTGCATCGCCTGTAATGATTCCTTCATCGCGTCCTGCAATCTTGTTGCAATGAATTCATAGTCATCCTCCTTCAGTACGGTCTCTATAGGTTCCTTTGAGGATTTTGTTTTTTTCTTCTTCTTTGGTGTGTCGAGTGGCACCTCTTCTGCATCTTTCCTCTTTTGTGCCGATGATGGCACTTCTGCTGTATCTTTTGTCTGGGACACCACTTTGTCATTTCCTTTGTCTGATGGGTCTGTCTATGCGGAACCTAGTGGTAGTGCTGTGGTATCTTCTAATGCCCTCTTCCACTCTTCATCAAAGTATTTGATGACATATTCTATATCCTGCACTATCATACTGAATGAACCATTTTCCCAATTATCCATTCTAGACCCTTTTGGCCTTACGTAGATTGTATGGTTGTCTGCCATGAAATCAAGCCGATTATCATACATCTCCACAATCTCTGTGTTGATATGCGGTGTCTCCTGGATGAATCTCTTCAATAGCTTATAGTATTCATAGAATACTATCATATTGATCTTTTTCTTTGCTGGGCTGGTGCTCTCCCATAAGTTTGCATAGCACGCACCTCTGGGCTCGCCGCTTTGTAGCTGTAGAAACTGGGTGTGGGGCGGTTCTTTCCATCCGACGAATGCACATAATATGAGCAACCACGAGAAATGGAAGGGGTGGTTCAGGTCATCCTATGCTGTCAAACAATGTTGAAGAAAAATATTTAATAAGAATAAACACCAATTAAATTGTTCACCTTCTGCTACTTGTATGGCAAGGTGAATTACTGATCCTGTGACTTCCTTTGGCCACACTTTCATTAACAGTCTGCCTGCAACCAGACTAGCTATAAATTTGAGTGTATCATCTGGTATTGCTGCGAGGTCATAAGCCTGACCTCCTCTTTGTATCTTATACTTGGTAAATAGGGTTGCTAGTAGCTTGGAATCCTTGCTCTTACCTGATATATGTGTCTGAGGGTCCTTACCGGTCTTGGATAGCCCGGTGATGCGATGTATCAGATCGACGTTTAGATCAATCCTATTACCTAGCCAAAGGTAACCTCCATGTACACAAGAAAGTAGCACATGCACCACGGCATTAACCTCTACACCTCGTCCAAAATGTGGTATTCTCAACAAATTGAGCAAGCCTGACTGCTCAAGAATCTAGACATGTTCCATAGGAACAAACTCATCTATGTCAGTCCTCGAGTTCCTCTGAACCATAAGATACTGATCTGGGTGAAACTGAGGGTATGTCTTACTGTCTCCAAGGTTATAGTCTATAAATTTGATAACAGGGGCATATCCCAACAGATCTCCATCTTCCTTGACACGAGAATCAATCAGCAGAAGGGGAACAGGAAACTTAGCACCCTTGGGAATGGTTACCTCTGGTGCATCCTCAAATCGTGGTACAATGTATTCTGTTTCCATATGAACTTCTTCCTCTGGCTCTGGGTTAGACTCTTCTACTATCTGAGATTGACTCCTCATCCTTGGCGGCTATCTAAGCTGTGATGTACCTACTTTCACAACCTTGGGCGGCATTGTCATAACGGACACAAGGCCACCACGCTAGAATCTCTGCACAATTTCCTCTAAAGGTTCCGTCTCGAACAGAAACCACTCTGTGCAATACTCTGGACGGGCAATGGCTACGAAATTGGGGAAAACCAGCACTCTGTAACAACACTATCTCTTCACAGGAAAACTCTCGAAATTGCTCTATACTCTCAGAAATAAAAAAAGTAACCCTTCTGAGTGAATGGTCTTCTGAATTTATAATGAAGGTGATACTCTTGAAGCAATGGTCATCTAGGCTGGAACCGTCGGTGGTATTAATTTCATGGAAAAGACAATACCCGTCGTTTCAATCCTCATTAATTGCTGAAATCCGATCAAATTTCCCTCGAAACTTGTGTCCAGGCACCAGTCTCGACCAAGATTTAGCAAATATGGAAAAATAATTATACTGTTGCCAAATATAGGGTAACGTATACCGGTTATCTCTGTATTAACTGCTTGTCAAAAGGCGAAGTGATTGGCCCTCTATCTCTTTTCCAACTTGTCTACGTGGCACGGGGAGCATCGCATTGCTGCGATGTCACACCGCATCGTCTCAAACCAAAGTGTCGGCATGAACTCCACAAGTCATCCTATGACTTGCGCAACATAACTTTTCTGATGCGATTCCTCATACTTGGATTTTTTTTATTTTTTATTTTATTTTTTATCAGTGTAGACTCATTCCTGGTGCAATGCATCCTTTCAACTACACTGGAGATCTGCACTTCCAAAGCTGTCTGGGTTAGGGCTGGGAGGTGGAGTGGCTATCACTATAAATCTTAATCCTACTGCCATTAATCAATGTAGGAAGAAGTTCCCCGTTCAGTTTGCTGAGCTGAACGACACCTCCTTCTGTGACATACTGAATCTGATATGGCCCCAACCAATGCATCTTAAACTTTCCTGGGAACTTAACAAACTTATTTTCATATAGGAGCACTAGGTATCCTATCTAAAAACTCTTGCTCTTAATGTGCCTGTCATGCCATGCTTTCTCTCATGCTTTCTGCACTTTCTGATGGAATCCTGTGATGAATCTGTCTTCCTCTAAGGAAAGCAGCTATGCTAGCCTTTCATTCATCGTATCTGTATCAGCTATCTTGGTAATTTGAGCAACTCTTACACTGGGAATAATATATTCCATAGGCATAACAGCCTCTTGTCCATACACCAAACTAAAAGGTGTGTGTCCTGTAAGTTTCTTACATGTAGTCCCATACGCCCATAATACAGCATTAACCCTGAGGTCCCAATCATTTCTTTGGCTATCACAAATATTAGTAAGAGCATTTTCTAGAATATCGTTAAATGCCTCCATCGTACCATTAGCTTGAGGATGGTAGGGAGTGCTCTTATGGTGATGGATCTGAAATTCCTCTCTCAAGGATTCAATAGTGCGGTTCAGAAAATGTGTGCCTTGATCACTCATCAAAATTACTGGACATCCAAATCTAGTTATGATGTTTTCAAAAATGAACTGTGCAGCTGTAGCAGCATCACAATTCCTTACTGCTTTAGCCTTTTACATTACAAGATACATGCTTATATATGCGGCCCGAAGGTCTTGCCATTACAAAACTGTGGGCCTTCCCCAACAGTAACCCAAAACCCTAACCGTGACACTCGGCACGTCTGTACTATGGGCTGCCGCTTACCATCACACCACAGCTTTCTGTAGTCTTCCACACTTCCTGGCGCTAATCGTGGGTATGGGTGCCACTTCCTGCTGTCCTTTGTCTTCAATACCTCAGCCCGTTGCTCCTTTTCCTTTATGAGGGTAGCTAAGCGCTCCTGTCTTCACTACTTCCTTAAGTGCAGTGGTTGAGCTCTCTCTTCTCGTCCGCTCAGGTACTGTCTTCTTTGACTTTCCTGTCCCGATGTAGCAGCTTTTCCTGTAGCTGTGGGACCCTGCTCCAACAATTTGAATGAATATTTTATCCATGGATGTTTTCAAATTATTATACATTGTTGATTATATATGCTAGAATAGATCTAACACCAATATATATAGTATGATTGTATTGTTTACTTGTTGTTGAGGAAGTAATTTATCAATTCAAGCTGAAGTTGGAAAGCTCAATGGGGATCTACTTCAACCATCCGGAATAAGGTATGAGGTCTGATCCTTTAGTGTTAGATATTTAATTTCTATTGCATATTGGAAAGGATTTATTTCTGGAGTCAAGTTGTCTATTGTGGTACCCCAAGCCATAGGAATTTCTCTCTATAACAACTTATCTATTCGGATTCCTATACCAAGAAGATAATCTTTGCATCCAACATATGATCTAGCTCTTTTCACACTTTTTCCTTATATTGAGGGTTCAATATATGTGTGCTTATTTTAACTATTTCAATTCCCTCTTTTATTTGTATTTTCATGTCTACAAGAAAACCTATGATCCCCTTCATCTATGAGAAGCTACATGGAAACAAGTACTCATATTATTTCAATGGATCGACTATTTGGGTGACTGTCTCCATGTATTAGTAGTCTCCTATTATGTCCATCTTGGGATCCTCCTTAGTACCAATATTATGCTCTTTGTCTTGATATGCTCTATAAAATTTATCTCAGTGCTAGAAGATTGATCATCTTGCATAGTGCATTCGCCAACAATTTCCTTAATCTACATACCCTGTGGATCTTTGTTGAATCATTAGGATCCTTACTATTAATTTTCCAATAGTATAGTAGTTTGTTTAGTCATTCCATGTCCAAATGATAAGTGCATATGATCCTTTACCTTAGATCCTACTATGGTATTTTTCCAAATATAAATTATTTCATGTGATGGAGAACTTAGGCTAGGTTTGGATCTCTAGAATTGAACTAGAATGTGGCAGTAAAATTGGTACACACATACTCCCAACTCTTGGTATACTATATTATTTATTTCTGAACATACCAACTATGTGATATAAAATCCAGTGTATGGTAAAACAAATTCACCCATTGAGTGTGTGGTACATTCTTCATCTGACATTGCTGCTGGCAGAACTCTAGGTGTTCTATGGGATCCTTTGTTTCTTTGAATCTACTGAGTAGCTTCAAGTCTAGACCAGGTTGGAATCTCTGCATGATAAATTCCTTAACATCCTCCCAGTTTTGTATGTATTCTTTATGTGTCTTCCACCATCATCCAGGAATTCCTTGGGTGACATTGTCCATTACTTCTACCCGTCGATCCTATAAAACTTGGACTTGCATCTATTCAAGGAAAACATCTATATTATATATTCCATTGAAATTTCATGGATATAGAAACTCCAACCCAATATAAAACAAATACTTTGTCATGTGCACACACCTCCCGATGGATACTTCATAGAGTTGGTTCTACCAACATTCCATCGCATCTTGCGAGTCTGTATCAAATGATAAGAAATTGCATCAACTAATATATCCATCTGCTATGGATTGTATATAATATTCCTTTCTCATAGTGAAATTCTATATATTTTCTATCTACACACTACTAGTGTCTCCCTGAACTAGTTTTTTATAGGATTCTCCTACTGTAGCATCTAATGGAGTGACCACACATAGTTATTTTGACTCAAAGGAAATGTGTTTTTCCTTCAAGATTAAAATAATATTACTCTCAAATTCCCAGGAATCCCCTCATAGAGCTAGGTAGGGATTAACATCCTCCAATATGTCATTCACTTCAAACTCTACTACTATATTTGCACCATCAACATTGACTTCTACAATGGTTAGCCTTCCAATGGGGAATACTATGTACTAGTTCACTAACCTAAGTTGTGTGGGTGACCAAACCAACTTTGTATTACCCATCAATTCCCAAGTTTTATTAGGAATAATGTTCACATCTACCCCTAAATCCAACATTGAATCTTTCCTTTCAAATCCCCCCAACTGTAGGGACAACATGAATCTCTTTCCTACCCTACAAACATTCCTTTCAGAAAGTAGCATAGAGATAGGTTCTTTAGATTCATTAGACATTAGTAACTTTGCAAGAATGTTTGTTGCTTTATTTATAGCATGAGGATCATTCAATATATTGACACAACTATGTAGAATGGCACTTACAGGATCTTATTGGTGACTCTCGGATTCCTTTTTGGGATGTTCTTCTTTGTGTTGTGCAGCCTCGCTCTGCGTGAACTAATTTTTCTCGCTAGTGTGCATCCTGCACATTATTTCTTCTTCATGTAGCCTTCTTCTATGATCTACTTCTTCATGTAACCTATGTAGTTGATCTTCTCTATGCATCCTATATTGGTGCAGTTATTCATCTCATTGGGAAACTTCCTTAATTTATCTCTTTTCCTTGTGCAAGATTTGTAGCTACTCCTTTTCTTGGAACTTTGGTAGAGGTTGCACAACTTTTCTTATTTTTTGGATAGACTGACATAGTTGTACTTTCTTCTCCAAATTTATTTTCACCTATCTGAGTTCCTCCTTGAGTTATTATGTCACTTGCGCCGAGTATTTTCCATCATTCTCTTTTCTCAGTTTAGTATTCACCATGTTACAGTTGCCTCTTTTATCTTCCCATTTCTTCACCAAGTCTTTGCAATCTTCTATCGCATGTTTTGCAATGTGATAGTATGTGCACAATGTCAATGGATTAGTAAAAAATATTGATGAGTTCATTGAATCTCCACAATTGAAACAAATTAATTTACTCCCATCACCACCATATCCTTTCCCGCGGCTCGAAACCCTCCATGTGGTGCTCCTTGGTGTCCTCCCTAGTTAGGTGCCTTATTCTCTTTTGCGCCTTGAACCTGGTAGGAATCTAGTGTATTATCCTTAATCATTTGTAAAGTGAAACATTTATTTACATCATGTCCAACAGACTTGTAGAAGTTGTATAAGGGTGCATGCATAGATATTTGATACTTAGACTTAGGGAGGTGACTTCCCCCATACATGACAAATATCACACCAATTAGACTTAGGTGCTCGGAGAAATGGACTCGGTGTGTTGCTTCCTAGATAATTATTTAGCGTTGGGTATTCATTCTTATGATGACCTTGTGTCCTACAGAAGCTACACAACACACATTCTTTGACTCGATTACTAGTATATAGGTGTTGTAATTATAATGTCAACTCATCTAGTTTTGTCTGAACCTGCACCATTCCTATCAATGCGTCACCTCTTGGCATTGATTCCAATATCATTGCAATCTCTAGGGAATCCTCCTGAGTACCCACCTTATGCTTTATTAATGGAACTATGATATAACAGGATAACTAAAATAAACCATTCTCGATGCTTTACATCCATGATATGGAAACTCAGTTAGTCCCTATAGATGGAACAAGTCGATAAGTCAACTTGAATGATAGCCGACTTATTCAATCAGTCAACTAAGTCGATGAGCCGACTTAGTCGATCAGCTGACTAAGTCGGTCGACCGACTAAACTAGAGATTAGGTCGGCCACCTAAGGTCGCGTCAATTCACTGAACTGACAGGTAGTTATTTTGTAACTATTTTGTAATCATATATATTAGGTTGTTGAGCCAGATGAGAACTCAGTTCAGTTCTCTGCATTGTATGGACTCACTTGTATAATATAATCTATTATTTCACCTACTTGTTCTTATCTCTTGTCTCTATTAGATATATATGTTTTAGTGTGTATTATTGGTAACCTTATGTGATATATGAGATTACAACATTGGTTTTGTTGTCGGTAGTACATGTCTAAAATGTATGCAAACAGATGAAACCACAGAAGGAGATTAAGGACTGGTGGGAATGTAAAGTTGCAAACTATTTGCAGAATTACACACAAAGGAATAGATTAACAATAGCACAAGAAAAAGAAAGTTTTTTCACAGAAATGCATGAAACGTTTGTCGAATCAATGCCCCAGCTTTTGAAGAAACTCCTGGATGAGAAAGCCGGAAGGGACTAAAGAACAACAATTGCTGGAAAAACTGATCCGACGAGGTAGAACAAACTTGTCGGAGTGGTTCGAGAAAATTGCCAACGACTTATGTGAGGAGCAAGGAGTCGAAGACAGAACTTCAGTGGAAACAAACAAGGATAAATTTTACACAGATCTCACCGAGCAATTTATGTATTCCTTACCGACCTTGCTGTTCAAATTCCTGATCGAGAAGGGAGTAGGACATATCGTCGAACCTCGTCCATCACTTCACGAACTGCCATCAAAATCTAACTAGGTGGAGAAGCAAAGGAAGTGGGAAAAATTTATTTCAGAAAGGGAGTGGGAATACTTCCTAAGAAAATAGACCGAACTATTCGGGATTTCTAAAAAGTGTCGGGTAGGCTATGGGGGGGTAGCTGGTCATATGTCGAGATAGAGTAGAGTGGATTCTAGTCGACTAGAAACAGATACCATTCACCAGTAATGAGAATTTGACCAAAAGGGAACTCAAGAGGATAGTATCACATGAAGGTATGTCAGATATTCAGAAAATAGAGAGGAAAGAGAGACAACAGAGGAGGGAAGCAAGAAGAGAAAGAGCCTTAGAGATGCATAGAGGAAGGAGTCCTAGGGCGACCAACCAAGAGGAGAATCCACCAGAGTCAGGTCATCACTGACATGAAGAAGGCGTGGAACAAGAGGCACCCCCTACAGAGGAAGAATTGTGGATAGAGCAGCCAAAAGCTCTCTAATTAAGAGCTCCCCATGAAGGAACAACCCTCTCTCCATTGAATCCCCATACTCAGATACAAACTATTGTCGAAGAGGACCTCCGACTATGAGATGGTGACTTTAGTATATGGAGTCGACTAGACGATGAAACATACACTGGACAAAACCTCATTATACATCGACCTAAGGAAGGGAACTGGGTGACCTTTCAAGCAACACCCTCCAACCGAAGTATCTACTTACTCTTACCGACACATGAAGGAGCACCTCCCCCCCCACCAAATATAGCTTTAGAAGACATAGAACATTCAAAACTATGAACAAATAGTTGTAGTGGACTATCGACAGCAGAAGTCAACATCAACCGACTGCCAATCGACGAAGAATAAAAAACCGAGTAAACAAATAACCAATAACCCCAGAGTCCTTCCAGGACTATGGTCGACCATAGTCCCACAGAGAGGAATAAACCAATAACCCCACCATCCTCACCTCCACCCCCACCTCCACCGCCGCCACCTCCTGAGAGTAGTGACAGTCATTCAGACATGGGTCATGGATCGGTTCACATCCCTCTATATGAGGGGGATGAGGATCCCAGACAACACTGGTTCGACTGCGAGTCGACTTGGGAGGCCAACCAAGTTACAGACGAAGATAGACAAATGGCACAGTTCATCGGTGCCTTGAGGAAAAGGGAATTGATGTCATATATGACCTTTTTGGAAAGACAACCTAAAGCAACCGAAGCCGAGATAAAGGCGCAATTCTTATCATTTTTCAAAACTCCAGATGCCAAACACTTGGCAACGAAAAAACTAAAAACTACATCACAAAATCCAGGGGAAACTATCCGCGACTATGATAAGCATTGGGAATACCTTCTAAGCAAGCTGGACTATGTTATAGATGAACAGTTACTAATCCAATGGTTTCTTGCAGGGTTATCTCAGAAAGTGAACTGACACATCAGTCTCGAAACGTTCAAATCTTACGAAGATGCGCTAACAAAATCTCTTCAAGTGGAGATGGATGAGGACATACCCGCTTACCCCACAGACCACAGATTAGAAGAACAGCTCGAGAGTGTACAGAAGTCTTTAAAGGAGTTAAAACTAAAGAATCAAGAGATCTGGTGCAACAAATGCTCGACAGTCGGCCACTCCAAAGACAACTGTCGACAGAAATACAGCCGACAGGAGGTTCGATTCGTGTAGAGCAAATATTTTTGCGACACTTTCTAGGAGCATGGGGATCATTCAACAAAATACTGCCCGTTCAACATAAAGAATGAAAAGGCCTCCTGGCGTGCAATCTGTGAAACCAAAAATCACAATATGACCGACTGTCATTTGAACCTGAAGAAACGACAAAATTATCATGCATTCTACCAAACAAATGCAGTTGCACAAACTAAGGAGCAGAACAATTTAGTAAACAATCAGAACGGTCAGAGATATGACGGTTGATGATATGAGCACCGGTATGAAAATCAATGTGTAGGATATGGAGGAAGAGTTTGATTCCCTGGGAATGGTGACAGCCGATCGGGTCGACCCATCCAGTGCTTTTCCTGTTATAATGAGGGACATCGGTACGCAGACTGTCTGTATAAAGATAGAACTGACCTCAAATTTTGTACTCGCTGTGGAATAGGGGTGTTACCACCTAAGTTGTACTTGGTGATTTTTATCAAGTGAGCCCGGTGAACTGGATAGGGTTAACTTGTTCAGACTTCAAAATACCTATGGAAGTACTTCTGGGAAGTGCTTGTTGTATCATATCACATGTTCATACCCCATGGGGGAATTGTAATAAATGTTCTAGCATGATAGTTTCTGTAAAAGACTCGGTCTCTTAGACTTTATTTGTCAATCCGATCAGCCCAGGGTGTTTTTTCCCTTGGTTATTATTGGTTGTTGAATAAACGACTGATAATTTTTGAGTTTTTTACTCCATACCTCCAAAGTTGGGGTGGTCAGCTTGGCATTTAGGCCTATTGAGGTTATTAGAGTCTATGTGTCAATGTATAAACATGATAGACATCATTTTTTAGTCATATGAACATGTCTAAGTCCCCTTAGGTGTTTTTCAATTTTTCAATTTTTTAGTTTTTTCAGTGTTTTTTATTAAAATTTAATTTTTCCAAAAACTTAGGCTATTTTTTAATAGTTTAATTGGAAAAATTGATTTTGTAATAAAAGTGGGCCAAATAATCAGTTTTAGTCATATAGGTGCTCATTTTCAAGCTAAGAGCACCATGTAAACCCATGGACCCACTTTTTCCTAAGTTTTGAGTGATTTTCCATCACTCAGGTCAGAAAACCCCAAAAATCAATTATTGATTATTTTAATTAATAAATTTATGAATAATGGAGCAAATACAAAATCATAAATGAGTGGATTCTTAGCCGATTTGATTGAAATCAGTCATATCTGAAGCATATTGACTGGATCTGATAAATCCTTGACTGAAGGAGGGGATCAAATCAGATCCAGAGTTGATCTACAGCTGTCTTCATGGGGAATTGTGCCCTCTCTCTCTCCTCCACATGTGTGGACTCTCCTGGATGCTCTGTGGATTGATGTGTCAGCTCTCCTGGATGCTCTGTGGGTTGATGTGTCAGCTCTCCTGGATGCTCTATGGACTGACAAGTAGGCTCAATTCAGCTTCAATCCTGCATTGATGAACTCTCCATCAGTTGATTTCACTTGGTTCCATGAGGAATTGTGCTCCCCTTGGGATGGATGGCCTGTAATTTGTATATATCCCGATTGAGGCTCCCTCTACCAAGCTAGTGAGAGCTGGAATGAAGGGATTGCCATTGTAACTCTATATTTGATCATCATTTGTGAATAAAGAATCTTTGGAGGCTATACTATGTAGTGCATGTGTATGTGTGGATTCTCAGTGTTATGCTGCTGATGTGGTAGCTGCAATTTCTTGCCAAATTTTGTGCTACTTCTGTGTTCTAGCTTCAAGGATTCGACTGAATCTAGTAAGTGTGTAAATTAGGAAATATAGATTGCTTGATCTTGTTTATCCATATGATGTATGCTCAAAATTTTCACTTATATTCTTAAATAAGGTTATTTTTCCATGATCTTTCATTTTTGCTGCTTTATATATCTATAACCAGATCTCACGAGGTGTGTGCAGGCTTGTGTTATTTAGTTGCAGGTTCCTAATTGGATGAAGGTGTGGATATATATTGATGCCATTCCTATCCAATAATCTCAAGACTCTGTCCCTCGGCACTCCACAAAAGGGCCTCCTTTCAGCTTGCTCCATTCAAGCAACGATCTGACATTCTCTCCTCTTCTTCTCATTTCTATAAAAAATCAACATTTTTACCCGATTACTCTGTTAGTAGCTTTGATTTTGCTTAGATATATAATATTAAAATTAATTACAACATATATCTATCTTATCAAAGCCTATATTCTATATTTTGCACTTAAAAAAGTTTCATAAGCATTCTAGATCTAGCTTTACGGAAATCGTCTTTTTGCATGAAAATTTAAAGAAAACTTGTAGATCGTGTGCATTAGATTTCCTTTCACTGTTATAAAATTTAATATTCTTCAATATCAGTGCATATTTCATTGGATTCACAAACAGCAAGGCAATATCCCAAGGAAATATTGCTTTCCTTGCTTCCTTTTTCGCTCGTTTAGCTAGTTTTAACTTCATTTTTTTTAGATAAGGTAGGATGATCCAAAGGTACTCTTAAAGTGATTTTGGGTGTATGTTATTCTAACATGCTCACTTTATTTTATCAGGTATGACATAAAATAAAGGAATATTCTGTCCGAAGTGGCCTCAGGAGCGTTCAAATCCCCCAGGGGTCTCCCTTTTCACTAAAATCTTAAAATTTTTGCAAAGTTGTAAGATCTTGGTTTCATCCTATATAAGGACCAAGAAGTTTCTGATATTTAAGTTCACTGATATTGTAACCAATAATAAATAAAATTATTTTTGGAATAGGCTCTTTCGAGCCCATTCCCCATCCCCCCTGGGGGGATTTGCGTCGGTGTCCTTTTTGTCGCTTTCTACTTATTTATTTTTTAAACTAGCATTGATATAATTTGTAGGGTAGTATAATTCATTTTATTATTAATTTCATATTCCACTTTTTGTTTTTTTAAAGTAATCACAATACTTACCCCACGATTTCCCGATTGACCCGAAAGGGGAAAGAGATTCATGGTAGGACTAATTAGAAAACTAGAATTGTGGATCTGTTTTATTTTTCATCATTTATTTATCAACAATTATAAAATTAACCCCTCCTGGATTCCCCGATTGAGATCCACTTGGATCGAAAGAGGTTCCTAGAGGGTTTTCTTTTAAACAAGAACACCTAGTTTAAAACTTACTAAAATTGACAAGACTCCAGTGTGTATGCTCTGCACTTGGCTGCGGTTCGTCTGATCAGTCAAGCTGTATCAAAAGCACTTGGGTGACTAGTATAATTAGGACTCACTCTCCCCAACTAACAAACTAACAGGTGAAAATCCAACACCTCGATCGAACCATCACAGTGGCAAAATACCCAAAGGAAGCGGGAACTTTTGAAAAGTGACCTCGGGGCACCGATCTCTGTCACACCCTAATGGATACGTTATGAACAATAGCCCCAGAGACTCCATTTCAGCCCACATATTCCTTGCGGGTAGCCGTGAAGGTTTAGTTTTGGACATACTCTAAGTACTCTAGGGTATGTCTGGAGTCCCCCTTTTGCCTAATTTTAATCAACTCACACTTCATTTTTAACTTAAAACATACCAAGAGGCAATCACAAAACACTCACTCCAAGCACATGCACGTACATTGTTTATATTTTTTTACTCCATTCTAAGGCACTGGTTATTTTCTTGTTTTATATATATATTGTGTCTCGGCATTGTGCTTTCGTGTGTTCATATTTTATATCTTGCCATCTTTGATTATCTATAATTAAATTCCAAACTCCTAAGTAACTCAGTCAGTTTAAACATCACAACACTAAGTAATCATCCTTAGTAACTTAATAGGGTCTACCCCCCTTGGCTTCATTAGGAGTTGAGCCTAAACAGAGGATTCAAGAACAAGGTGATAGCCTTGACTCGAGACTTGCCCCAAGGACACACTGAGTGGCTTGAAGATTTCTGCCATGTGACCCAGGTGTGTGAAAGGCGGCAACACTTTTTGGCGCCATTGCCGGGGTAAATCTTTTTATTCCCGAGTACGACTTTTGTTTTCTTCCTTTTTGTTTTTGCTTTGTTTGATGAATTCTTAGAGTAGATCTTTAATTTTCATCTCGCGACTCCACTGACTTTTTTCCAGTTTTTATTTTTACAAAGAAAAGCAAAAAATAATTTTGTGAAAAGATTTATAAATGCTTATTTTTCTTTTTCACATGGCGACTCCATTGAAGGGATAAAACCCTGTTATCTCATAAACTTGTGAAGTTTTGTTGTGTGTAGATGAGCCCATGCGACATGTTAAAACCCTTAAAGCTCATCACTTGATAGCTCCACCTTGTCAGTACAAGATTTAATCGTTATATCAAATGGATACTATGTTGGATGAATTAAAGGAGAAATATGGTGCCCAGTTAACCTTAATGTTTCAACCTATCAATTTCTCAAACATCCCGAGTTTTCCTAACTATGGTGATGGTTTGGGGGATGCATATAACTGGCTTCCAACATTTCATGGAGACTATGGTGACTCGGCCATCTATCATGTCAAATCTTTCCTTCAGTTGACTGCTGACTTAAATATTCTTCATGAGGACAATATGATGGAAATTTTTGCTCTCACTTTTTAGGGTGAGGCCGGTTGTTGGTTCTATCAGGGCCTTCCTAATAAATGTATAACTTATTTTCCAAGCTTCCTTTGGATGTTTTTAGAGCAGTGGCATGATGTTAGGGGTAGTATGAATGGTTTGAAAAAGTTCCTTGAAAATATCTGTACCTTCTACTTATCTGGGATAGAGTATCACACGGAAACATATGATGGACCTTTTGCCATGATACAAAGTATTGAAGACTTGGAGTCACTTCTTGAACATTTAAGTGAAGAGCAGGTTCATGATACTCCAGTCAAAAGGCATCCTAGTAGTTATTTAGGAAAGGAAGCAATTAAGCATATTTTAAAAGAATATGAGGTATTTCCCAATACACAGTAGGATTCTGAGGAAGGGAAAATCCAAGATGATCCTATTGAAGAGCTCCAGGAGGAGCCCATGATGGAACACATTGTTGAAGGCTCTCCTCATGTCACCACAGCTGAAGACATTGAAGATTTGGTGCATTTTCAAGTATGTTTCAATGCTGATATCTTTCCATAAATCCCCTGAGCAACACATACCAAGTGATCCCATTGAATATGTCCAAAACATTTCCTTGATTGAAGATAATATTGAATATCCTCTTCATGATACCATAACAGAAGTTTATAAATAAACCTATGATAAGATCAGTATGGTGTGTGGTGACACTAGACCTTGTTCTCCTCATGTTGATGAAGGTTTGGAAAGTTTATTGCCTTGTAACATTTTATCTGAAGAAGACTATTATGAATACAAGGAGGACATGGATAGGCAGGACAATGATGCCATGGATGAAGAGTCCCCCACATATGACATGGATGGGAGTGATGACTATTGGAATTTCATAGATAATCCAACTTGTGGAAATCTTATGGAGAATCCCATCGAAGATATGTCCAACAAGGGGGGTGTCTATTCAAAAATTTGTGGAAGTCCAATCTATGATACATCCATAGAGGGGAGCATGGATCTGGATGTTTGGGAAAACTTTAGTATGAAAGAGGAGCATTCAGAATTTTCATATGTTCATTCAGATTCATATCATGCAGAGCAACACAAGGGTATCAATAATGAAGACATTGAGAAACAGTATTGTAAAAATTTGGATGTAATGCAGTCAGTGGAACATCAATCTCAGCCATCTTTTTCACATATAGAGGTTCCTTATGATTTGGAGCTACTTGGGGCTTGTGCAACAAGTTATCATTTGATAAGCCCCAATGATCAGTATGATGATGTAGTCAGTCTACCTCATCGTTCTGATTGGTATATCGGTCCTATCCAGTCATGGATAGAAGCAGCCTGCATGAGCACATACAAGTTTGGGAAGAATTTTTATGACATTGTTCATGCCTATGATCTCCCATCCATCCCGCCCATCCTAAATTATCACGTAGCTTTGCATTTTCTGAACAAGGTATCCTTACTTTGGCTGGTAACCAAAGACAAGGAAATTTTTTTTTTTATGTTAATAAAATGCTTAGGTGGTTACATTGGATTTCTAACTACACTTAACCCTTTTATATATCATGCTTAGAGTAGGAAAATAAGCTCCTTGAAAAAGAGCATTTACTTTCTGCATTTCTACTTAGCTCTAATAAAACTTTGCTTCTTTTAGTTAGTTTCATTTATGTTGTGTAAATAAATCAGCTTAATGGTTCATTTGGTTTTCTATAAAACTTGTGCTACTGAGGTTTTTCTTGTCAAGTTGAGATGTTTCTACAGGGTATATAAACCAGAGATTTTGGTGTTCTCGTATCCTCTCCTTTTCTTAAAGACCATATCGAGAACACGTCCCACAGTTGGAGCCAAAATATTACCACCTAAGTTGTACTTAGTGGTTTTTATCAAGTGAGCCCAGTGAACCGGACAGGGTTAACTTGTTCGGAATTCAAAAGACCTGTGGAAGTACTTCTGGGAAGTGCTTGTTGTATCATATCACATGTTCATACCGCATAGGGGAATTGTAATAAATGTTCTAGCATGATAGTGTCTGCAAAAGACTCAGTCTCTTAGACTTTATTTGTTAATCTGATCAGCCCAGGGTGTTTTTTCCCTTGGTTATTATTGGTTGTTGAATAAATGACTGATAATTTCTGAGTTTTTCACTCCATACCTCCAAAGTTGGGGTGGTCGGCTTGGCATTTAGGCCTATTGAGGTTATTAGAGTCTATTTGTCAATGTATAAACATGCTAGACATAATTTTTGAGTCATATGAACATGTCTAAGTCCCCCTAGGTGTTTTTCAATTTTTCATCTTTTTAGTTTCTTCAGTGTTTTTTATTAAAATTTAATTTTTCCAAAACTTAGGCTATTTTTTAATATTTTAATTGGAAAAATTGATTTTGTAATAAAAGTGGGCCAAATAATCAGTTTCATTCATATAGGTGCTCATTTTCAAGCTAAGAGCACCATGTAAACCCATCGACCCACTTTTTCCTAAGTTTTGAGTGATTTTCCATCACTCAGGTCAGAAATCCCCAAAAATCAATTATTGATTATTTTAATTAATAAATTGATGAATAATGGAGCAAATCCAAAATCATAAATTAGTGGATTCTCAGCTGATTTGATTGAAATCAGTCAGATATGAAGCAGATTGACTAGATCTGACAAATCCTTGATTGAAGGAGGGGATCAAATCAGATCCAGAGCTAATCTACAGTTGTCTTCATGGGGAATTGCGCCCTCTCTCTCTCCTCCACACGTGTCGACTCTCCTAGATGGTCTGTGGACTGGTGTGTCAGTGTATGGGTTGATGTGTCAGCTCAATCAAGCCCCTGGTTGACAATTAGGCTCAGTTCAGCTTTATTTCTGTATTGATGAACTCTCCATCAGTTGATTTCACATGATTCCATGAGGAATTGCACCCCCTTGGGATGGATGGCCTGTAATTTGTATATATCCTGCTTGAGGCTCCCTCTTCCAAGCTAGTGAGAGTTGGACTGAAGGGATTGCCATTGTAACTCTATATTTGATCATCATTTGTGAATAGAGAATATTTGGAGGCTATACTTTGTAATGCATGTGTATGTGTGGATTCTCAGTGTTATGCTGCTGATGTGGTAGTTGCAATTTCTTGCCAAATTCTGTGCTACTTCTATGTTCTGGCTTCAAGGATTCGGATGAATCTAGTAAGGGTGTAAACTAGGAAAGCTAGATTACTTGATCTTGTTTATCCATATGATGTATGCTAAAAAATTTCAGTTATATTCTTAAATAAGGTTGTTTTGGCATGATCTTTCATTTTTGCTGCTTTATACATCTATATCCAGATCTCATGAGGTGTGTGCAGGCTTGTGTTATTTAGTTGCATGTTCCCGATTGGATGAAGGTGTGGATCTAGATTGATGCCATTCCTATCCAATAAGCTCAAGACTCTGTCCCTCAGCACTCCACAAAAGCGCCTCCTTTCAGCTTGCTCCATTCAAGCAATGATCCGACCTTCTCTCCTCTTCTTCTCATTTCTATAAAAAATCAACATTTTTACCCGGTTACTCTATTCGTAGCTTTGATTTTTCTTAGATCTATCATATTAAAATTAATTCCAACATGGATCTATCTTATCAAATCCTATAGTCTAGATATTGCACTTAAAAAAGTTTCATAAGCATTCTAGATCTAGCTTTAGGGAAATTGTCTTTTTGCATGAAAATTTAAAGAAAACTTGTAGATCGCGTGCATTAGATTTCCTTTTGCTGTTATAAAATTTAATATTATGAAATATCAGTGCATATTTCATTGTCTACACAAACAACAAGCCAATATCCCAAGGAAATCTTGCTTTCCTTGGTTCCTTTTTCGCCTATTTAGCTAGTTTTAACTTCATTTTTTTTGAGATAAGGTAGGATGATCCAAAGGTACTCTTAAAGTGCTTTTGGGTGTATTTTATTCTAACATGCTCTCTGTATTTTAGTATTTCTGACAGAAAATAAAGGAATCTTCTGTCCGAAGTGGCCTCAGGAGCGTTCAAATCCCCCCAAGGTTCTCCCTTTTCACTAAAATCTTAAAATTTTTGCAAAGTTGTAAGATCTTGGTTTCAGCCTGTATAAGGACCAAGAAGTTTCTGATATTTCATTTCACTGATATTGTAACCAATAATAAATAAAATTATTTTTTGAATAGGCTCTTTCGAGCCCATTCCCCATCCCCCCTGGGGGGAGTTGTGTCGGTGTCCTTTTCGTCGCTTTCTGCTTATTTATTTTTTAAAATAGAATTGATATAATTTGCAGGTTAGTATACTTGATTTTATTATTAATTTCATATTCCACTTTTTGTTTTTTTAAAGTAATCATAATACTTACCCCATGATTTCCCAATTGACCCGAAAAGGGAAAGAGATTCATGGTGGGACTAATTAGAAAACTAGAATTATGGATCTATTTTATTTTTCATCATTTATTTATCAGCAATTATAAAATTAACCCCTCCTTGATTCCCTGATTGAGATCCACTTGGATCGAAAGATTTTCCTGGAGGGTTTTCTTTTAAACAAGAACACCCAGTTTAAAACTTACTAAAATTGACAAGACTCCAGTGTGTATGATTTGCACTTGGTTGTGGTTCATCCAATAATTCAAGCAGTATCAAAAGCACTTGGTTGACTAGTATAATTAGGACTCACTCTCCTCAAATTACAAACCAACAGGTGAAAATCCAACACCTCGATCAAACCATCACGGTGGCAAAATACCCAAAGGAAGTGGGAATTCTGAAAAGTGACCTCAGGGCCCTGATCTCTATCACACCCTAATGGGTGCGTTATGAACAATAGCCCTAGAGAATCCATTTCATCCCACATATTCCTTGCAGGTAGCCGTGAAGGTTTAGTTTTGGACATACTCCAAGTACTCTAGGGTATATCTTGAGTCTCCCTTTTGCCTAATTTTAATCAACTCATACTTCATTTTTAACTTAAAACATACCAAAAAGCAATCGCAAAACACTCACTCCAAGCACATGCAAGTACATTGTTTATATTTTTTTGACTCCATTCTAAGGCACTGGTTATTTTCTTGTTTTATATATATATTGTGTCTCAACATTGTGCTTTCATGTGTTCATCTTTTATATCTTGCCATATTTGACTATCTATAATTAAATTCCAAACTCTGAAGTAACTCAGTCAGTTTAAACATCACAACACTAAGTAATCATCCTTAGTAACTTAATAGGGTCTACCCCTCTTGGCTTTGTTAGGAGTTGAGCCTAAATGGAGGAGTCAAGAACAAGGTGATAGCCTTGACTCGAGACTTGCCCCCAAAGACACACCGAGTGGCTTGAATATTTCTGCCACGTGACCCAGGTGTGTGAAAGGTGAAAATAAGGGGATCGCTCACTAGAGGATTTGCCTACCATGTTAGAAAAAATAGATACCAAAAAAAATGTTAATGTCTTGTCCTGTGTGCAAAAAAATTATGTAATAAACACAAAAAAATTGCATATTGTCACTCGACAAGGAACAAAAATAGGAGTTGATAACTCAAGAATCAGTAAAATAAGAGAGAAACATGTCTATCCTAACCCACTGAAAGAAAAACAAACATACAAAGAAGCAACCAATGTATTCAAAGAAATTGCATGACACGAACACGCTCACGACATTCGACATAAAACAATAAATGAATTAATCCAGCTTGTACAAAAAGACAACTCAGTCTCTCAGTTCATTGATTTGCTGTATGAAATCAAATGTACCAACTCTGAAAAACAAACAAAGAACATCTGTAGCTTAAATAAAAAATACAAAGATGATGCCGACCCACTTGTCGACCTGGAAATCGAAGGATACCACGTCTGACAAGTAGTGCTTGACTTTGGCTCACAAGTAAACATCATGACTCGTGACACTTGGGAACAAATGGGCAGATCTCGACTCTATGAGTCAGGAATATACTTGAAACTAACCGACCAGAGCTTAATTGAAGCCATTGGAGTCTGGAAAAATGTTGACACGACTATAAAAGGAATGTTGACCAAGGTCGACTTTGAAATCATTGACCAAAAGGAAGGATCCAGTATCTTCCCATCTTTAGTCGGTCGACCTTGGGGTAGAAAGGTGAAAGCATCAATATCCCTAAAAAAGGAGTGAATCAAATTAAAAGGAAATGGACAAAAGGTCATTGTACCCATTCATCCATCTCAAGGGGAACCCTAGACTGAACCTATTGATGAAGAAGTCGATGCCCGACAACTCTACCAGATCCAAAACAACGCAGATTACACAAAACCAAATATCCATGGAGAACTTCATTTAGGCAACCAAGACTTAGTTGCTTATAATTCAGACACCGAATTATATGATTGGGAGATCGAGAACTATGAAACACAAGCAAAAGGGTGCTGTACTATACAAAAAATACAGAAAAATCCCACCCAACAATGCTTCATAGTGTCCATTGTGTCAAGAATCTTTGAGAATAAAATTAGGGAATACGCTACCTTACAACCTACCAATGTAAATACTACACAACTACCAAGATACAAGGAAATGGAATCACCAGTCATGCATGTTGAACAAATTTCCAAAAATATTGGTGAACATGGCCGACTTCAAAGCCTAGTAGAAACTTTTACAGGACAAGCTGCTAGATGGTGGGATACCCATCAGACAAGACTGCAGACCTGCACAACTGCTTTGACTTATTTTTTCGAAAGGTTTGGAGGAAAGAAGCTAACCCAACAAGCTCAGATACCTGTATTCACTCAAGGACAGAACCCAGATGATCATATTAAAACCTGTGAAAAAAAATGGAGAAGGCTTGGATACACGGATGAACGAGCATGGCCACACTTGTTCCCATCAACCCTCGTCGACTTACCAAACAAATGGTATAAGATAGAATAAGATAGAGGTGAAACCTTCTTATGGCATGAACTCAGGGAAAATTTCATTAAATATTTCAACTTTATACCTCAAAATGAAAACTTGGTCAAAAAATAAAAACAAATTAAAGAATTTATCCAGCCAACCGAAAACAAACCCTTAACAGATAACCAACAGAGAAGGAAATGTAACAATATACAAACAAGACTAAAGCCACAGTCGACAAGACTACAATGAGAAAATGAAAACATAGTAGGAAAAAATTTTCTATGGAAACCCAACCATAGTGAAATGACCAAACCTATTTGTACAATCCTGAAAAATGAAACAACCGACAAACAAGATACCGACAAAATGACTGCAGCCGAATTCCCTGTCACATTCTCATAGTTCAAAGAAGGAAGTTGACTAATCAATGAATCCAAAGCCCCAGAATGGCTAGATCCTAAAGTCAAAACTAAAGAATTCGACATCTCAAATGATGATCGACCAAAAATGGCAAACATTGGTGACTACTAGAGCGAAGAACAAACCACAGAGATAGTGAACTTATTGAAGGAATTCCAAGATGTATTTGCTCGAGACTATAAATATCTCAAAGGCATAGTCCACGAAATGGGAGAAATGAAAATTGATACTAAACTTGATGTTTGACCTGTAAAGAAAAGGCCTTATAAACTAGCTCACAAATACAAGGAGATAGTCAAAAAGGAAATTGATAATATGCTTGCAACAGGCATCATCTATCCTATCGACCAATCAGAATGGGAAAGTCCGATGGTTGTACAACCTAAGAAACACGATCCGACTAGACTAAGAATTTGTGTTGACTTCAAAGAACTAAACAAAGTGACATTGACAAACCCATTTCCAACTCCTTATGCAGATGAAATCTTGAATGAGGTCGCAGCACATGAATGCTACTCATTTACAGATGGATTCTCAGGTTATAATTCTCAGGTTATAACCAAGTGCCAATAGCTAAAGAAGACCAGAAGAAGACAACCTTTGTGTGTGAATTTGGTTCATTTTCCTACAAAGTTATTCCTTTTGGATTAAAGAATGCACCTGTAGTATTCTCTAGAATTGTTGTCAAAACATTTCAAGAATATATCTATAAGACCATGGCAGTAAACGTTGATGATTAGACAATATAATCCATGTTAAAGGATCATTACAAATGGCTCATACTTATGTTGGAGAGATGTCGACAGATTCAACTATCCCTAAACATCAAGAAATGCATATTTGTAACCCACATAGGGATATTATTAGGGAACATTATTTGTAAGGAAGGTATTAAGGTTGACTTTGCAAAGATCAAAATTATCCTCGACCTAAAACCTCCAGTAAACCCAAAACGTGTCAGGGTGTTACTTGTCCACACAAGATATTATAGAAAATTTAAAAGATATTATTCATATATGACCTATCCTCTTGAAGAACTATTAAGAGAAAATCAAGAGTTTAACTGGACAGAAGAGTGCCACATATCATTCGAAAAATTAAAAAGAAAGCTAGTCAAAGCTCCAATCCTAAAGTTTCCAAACTGGTCAATCAAGTTCCATGTTCATATTGATGCATCAGGCCTAGCAATAGAAGCAATCTTAACTCAACCAGGACATGATGGAATGGATTATACTAGAGGTTATAGTAGCAAAAAATTAAATAAGGCTGAGAGAAACTATTCGACAACAGAAAGAGAAACACTAGGAATGGTCTTTACACTACAAAAATATCGAAATTATCTCTTAGCTAACCCATTTATATTCTATACCGACCATCAGGCCCTCAAGTATCTCGTCAATAAACCACTACATCATGGTAGGATCTATCTATGGCTACTTCTCTTCCAAGAATTTGAGTTTGAAGTTGTTATCCGACCAGTCAAGTTAAATGTTGGTCCCAACCATTTATCCCGAATTGACACAGGAGAAGAACCGACAGGAGTCGACAATGACTTACCTGATGCACATTTATTTCGGATAGAAGAAGTCCCAGTAGAACTAGATGAAATAGCTCAGTTCTTGGAAGATGGACATGCACCAGAAGGAATGAGTACAAAGAAAAAGTAGATCCTAGCTATGAAGGCTGCACCATATAGTCTTATCAATGGATTTTTATACAAAATGGAATTAGATGACATCCTCAGAAGGTGTGTATTAGAACATGAACGAGACAACATTATGCATGAAGCACACTATGGACCTGCAGGAGGACATTTTCAAGCGGATACAACTGCAAATAAAATCCAACAGTCGGGATTATGGTGGCCGACACTCCACAGAGATTGCAAAAATTTTGTCAATCGATGTGATCGATGTCAATGACTAGGTCGACCCCTGCCTAGTATAGAAATGCCTTTGATATCAGTAAACCCAAGTTTGACATTTGAAATCTGGCCCATAGGCTTCATAGGACCATTTCCTATACCAGCAAAAAGGACAGGTGCAAGGTATATCATCACTGCAGTCACATATGTAACTAAATGGGTAGAAGCCAAACCATCACTGCAGTCGCATATGTAACTAAATGGGCAGAAGACAAACCATTCGACACATGTTCTAGTGAGATAGATGCTAAGTTTATCTATGAGAATATCATCACTAGATTTGGATGTCCACTAACCTTAATTAGTGACCAGGGAACACACGTTATCAACAAAACTATCAAAACCCTAACCGACCAGTTCCAAATTGACCATCGTCGGAGTACAGCATACCATCCTAAGTCGAATGGAGCAATTGAAGCATTTAATAAAACATTAGCAAGGGGACTAACCAAAATATGTAATGCAACAATCATATAATGACCATAACCGTCAACCAAAAGCCATAAAAACTTAAAAATTCAAAAGCCAAAAAAATACCGTACTTACAGAAAACTATGACAGGAAATTACCATCTTGACAACTGCCATTATGGCCATTCACATATCACCATTGACCATTTTCATCAATCGACCACTCCCATCAACCATTCTCATAACCAACATCGACCGACGACCTCGATAGTCCCATCGGACATTCATGACATCAAGCGCCAAAAGAAATTCACCATTAACGCACACTAGAGTATTCCAGCTGGAACATCACGTCCACCATTAATACACCCATCGACGCACACATCCACATCATCGCTTATAAATACTGGATCACCGAAGGATCATTTACCACAATCCATACAGAGAGAGCATCAGAGCATCCAATCCACTAAAAACTGAGAACCCCTTAGTGAAATAGACCACCAAACCGACACAATTGCCCCCAAAAAAACTAGAGCCTCGACCAAAGACAAGGAACTATAGGCTGCGGATACACCTTTAGTCCGCAGGTTGAAAAACATTAAAAATGCCAAGGTACAAGAAGGCTCATGGCAAAAACTATGGACCAAAATGCAATAATGGGCCTATGTCGACAAAAAGGCAACTCAAGCCACAGAGAAAATCAAACACAACACTATCTTCAGCTATGTCAATGCACCACTTATGGACCACTTTGCTAGCATGAAGGAAACTGGTGTCAAGTTCATCATCAGCCGATACCACAATGGCCGGTTCTACTTCGACCAGCTGGTCGACATCTCTGGAGAAGTCATCTCCAAGCTAACCAGTCTCTCCAATGAAGGAAACCCCATACCAGTTGGAATTAAAGAAGGACTGGTCAAAGAGCTCACTGGGTCGTCTTTGGGTAAGAACTCCAAGGAGTTGATGATTAGCCAAATCACAACCCAAACACCACAGATTGTGGCCAAAATAGTTGCAGTAACACTCACCCTGTGAGGTCGAGGCAGCGACCTTAAATTGGACATGCTAGAAGCTGTCGACACCATCGCGACAGATGAAAGGGCATACATATGGGTTGAATATGTCATCGACATGGTCAAAACCATCTGCAAACAATGTCAAGAAATGGGGGGAATTAACAAGTTCCCCTCCATAATCTTATGGATAGTCATGTACCATATTTTCCCAGAGGGGAGTCGAGTTTTTCAGGAACCGTCGAGGTTCCACATGTGGAGATTTAAGCCATTCTCCCAGAGAGGAACCTTGCAGGAGCTTGAGCGTGGGAAAGTACTATTGGAGAACTAGTTTCAACAGCTCAAATTCCACACAACTAGATGGAGGGTGCCACAAAACATCTGAATAAATCATCTGACAAACTCCCACATCCAGCTAGAGCTCGACCATACCTCGGTGTGGTACATGCAGGGCGACAATTCAAATGCCAAATCCCTCGACTACTATCCATCTATTGACTAGATCTTTTGGGAACTATCTCGACAGGACAAAACAAAAATACCAGTACCAGTAGCAGCAAAGAAGATTGACTTCTCAATTGAGGAGCCGCTCACAGACCAGGAAACAGAGGAAGACTGCGAGCTCAATCTCTATATCAGAACCTTTGTGTCGGAGGAGACACCAGTCGAACACACAGGGAATTACCATCTTGAAAACTACCATCATGGCCATTCACATATCACCATTGACCATTTTCATCAATCGACCACTCCCATCAACCATTCTCATAACCAACATCGACCGACGAACTCGATATTCCCATCGCGCATTCATGACATCAAGCGCCACAAGCAATTCACCATTAATGCACACTAGAGTATTCCAGCTGGAACATCACGTCCACCATTAATACACCCATCGACGCACACATCCACAGTATCTCCTATAAATACTGGATCACCGAAGGATCATTCACCACAATCCATACAGAGAGAGAATCAGAGCATCCAATCAACTAAAAGCTAAGAACCCCTTAGTGAAATAGACCACCAAACCGACACAATTGCCCCTAAACAAACTAGAGCCTAGACCAAAGACAAAGAACTATAGGCTGCGGATACACCTTTAGTCCGCAGGTTGAAAAACATTAAAAATGCCAAGGTACAAGAAGGCTCATGGCAAAAAATATGGACCAAAATGCAAGAATGGGCCTATGTCGACAAAAAGGAAACTCAAGCCGCAGATAAAATATAACACAACACTATCTTCAGCTATGTCAATGCACCACTTATGGACCACTTTGTTGGCATGAAGGAAACTGGTGTCAAGTTCATCATCAGCCGATACCACAATGGCTGGTTCTACTTCGACCAGCTGGTCGACATCTCTGGAGAATTCATCTCCAAGCTAACTGGTCTCTCTAATGAAGGAAACCCCGTACCAGTCGGAATTAAAGAAGGACTGGTCAAAGAGCTCACTGGGTCGTCTTTGGGTAAGAACTCCAAGGAGTTGATGATTAGCCAAATCACAACCCAAACACCACAAATTGTGGCCAAAATAATTGCAGTAACACTCACCCTGTGAGGTCGAGGCACCGACCTGAAATTGGACATACTAGAAGCTGTCGACACCATCGTGACAGATGAAAGGGCATACAGATGGGTTGAATATGTCATTGACATGGTCAAATCCATCTGCAAACAATGTCAAGAAATGGGGGGAATCATCAAGTTCCCCTCCCTAATCTTACGGATAGTCATGTACCATATTTGCCCAGAGGGGAGTCGAGTCTTTCAGGAACCGTCGAGGTTCCACATGTGGAGATTTAAGCCATTCTCCCAGAGAAGAACCTTGCAGGAGCTTGAGCGTGGGAAAGTACTGTTGGAGAACTAGTTTCAACAGCTCAAATTCCACACAACTAGATGGAGGGTGCCACAAAACATCTGAATAAATCATCTGATGAAATCCCACATCTAGCTAGAGCTCGACCATACCTCAGTGTGGTACATGCAAGGCGACAATTCAAATGCCAAAGCCCTCGACTACTATCCATCTATTGACTAGATATTTTTGGAACTGTCTTGACGGGACAAAACAAAAATACCAGTACTAGTAGCAGCAAAGAAGATTGACTTCTCAATCGAGGAGCCGCTCACAAACCAGGAAAAAGAGGAAGACTACGAGCTCAACCTCTATATCAGAACCTTTGTGTCAGAGGAGACACCAGTCAAACACACCGGATGACTTCAAATAACCATCAAACCTCTGACCGTAAAGAGGTCAGAACCCCAAACCACAGAACCACAGCCACAACAGCAGGTAATTCCTCTAGCTGTAGTAAGTCTCGTCCTGACCCAGGAGCCGAGGGGGGAGACAGAGCCAGAAAACCCTGAGTATGCTGTCACAAAATGCGTTATCTGAAAATTGTCAAAGGAGATAGCAACAGCCAGGTATAAGCTCAAGACACAACAACAAAAACAAGGTAAAGGTAAGCGCAAGCTTATCCTTACAGACTCATCCAAAGATGAGGAGGAACTGGGAGCCATGACTCTCGACATCATAGAGGATGCCACAGCAAACAAGGTGTCGGTTGAAACCTAGTTCCAAAGATTCATCGACGCGGGAGCACAAGCAGGTCGACTAAAGAAAGCTAAGACTACGACGACACCTGAAAAATTTGTCGATCTTGTGTCGATTCCTCCACCCCCATCACCGATGAAAATAACTGAAGAACAAGTACTGGCACCGCAATCAGTCAGTCCCCTTGACTTATGTAAAAGTGTGATGTTGGAAGAGGTGAAAGAAAAATTTGACAAAGACAGAGATTTACAGGCTTTCATTGAGAAATTGCCTGAGTTATTTATGTTGACCCAGAAAATATTGACACAAGCACCTCTCTTCACGATCGGTGGATACCACCCAGGACCTGAAGCCCAGTCTTGAATCTTTACAACCATCACGTCAACTTTCGAGAGAAATCCTGACAAGGAAGCTGAAGTGGTTGCACGTCGGACCTCAACCATCACCCCGACCATAGCTCAAGCCGACCCAGCAACCACTGCTCTGACTGGAGGAGCAGCAAATGAAGAGGACATAGCCTGATAAATCAACCAAATTTTCTCCAACTTAGACTCACCTCCATGCCCCGATAATCCACCACTCACCCACACTTCTCTGAAACCAATCACCCCCGACCATTCGCCAACTCCATCACCACCACCACCATCTCCACCACCATCTCCACCACCACCACCACCTCTTGACTCAGAGAAAGTCCCACCACAACCAGCTGCATCCAAACAACCAGAGCTGGTAGTCATCCCACCTCCCAAACTAGAGAAACCATCAACCACTATCCCCCAAACCAAAGACCCCACCTCGACTATTGTAGGTACACAGGAAGTAGATAAAGAAAATCATAAGAAGAGGAAGGAGAAACAGAAGAAGGAGCATCATGGACAGCCCTCAAAGGTCCAAATCAGATTGAAGGATGCAAGATCCCTAACCGACACAGAGCTAGGACAACTCCTCAAAACCCTAGCAAGTGAAGCAAAGACGAGGGGTCAGCAAAGAAATAAGGAACTCAATGACAAAAATGCAGAATAGGTCAAGTTCCTCGACAAATGCAGGAATCTGGTCGAGTCTGTCATGCTGAGCCCATAGAGGTCGACACAGACAAACAACTCGAAAGGCCATATCAGCTATTTGAGAGCATGGTGTCGGCACTCCAAACGCACATTCAGGAAACAAAGGAGGAACAAAAAGAGGAAACTTCCTGACTCCTAATGGCACAGCATGCTGCCTTTTATGAAGCCTATAAAGTGCTGCAGGATCATATGGAGGAGTCTGTTGTAACTGAAGAAATACTAAGAGACTGGCCTAATTACTACGGACAAGTCTATCAGCAGACTTGGAAGACTCGATAAGGGATTCAGGCATTACAATGCAGGAAAACAATTGAGGAAGCACTCAGAACGACAATAGAAGAACAAATAGTGCTTGAAACTACCAAACTGCAGTGAACAGAAATGGAAGCACGCCAATGGGTACAATAAGCCCTCCCTAACTTGGAGAAAGTCAACATCATCTTCCTGCAGATGAAATGACTTATCGAGGCTGCAGAAGAAAAGGACTAGTTTATGGGTCCCGACATGGAGAGGATAGTTGAATCCTCCATTTTAGAAAAGATGTTGATCTTATCAGGATTGACCACACTCACCATCGACATCCAGAAAATTTTGTAGATTTGGATAGATTTCCAACATCACCTCACAGTAACATCCCCAGCCATTATAGAAGTCTGTGTATAGAAAATACCGACTATCAGACTTCATATCCCACCACAATAACTATTGATATCAGCCAGGAAGAATTTTGTACCTCCCTATTTCTTCGGGACGAAGAAATGTTTTGTTCATGGGGGAGATGTAGAAGGATCAAGTCGATAAGTTGACTTGAATGATAGCTGACTTAGTCGATCAGCCAACTAAGTCGATGAGCCGACTTAGTTGATCAACTGACTAAGTCGGTCGGCCGACTAAACTAGAGATTAGGTCAGCCACCTAAGACCGCGTCGGTTCACTGATCCGACAGGTAGTTATTTTGTAACTGTTTAGTAATCATATATATTAGGCTGTTGAGCCAGATGAGAACTCAGTTCAGTTCTTTGCATTGTATGGACTCACTTGTATAATATAATCTGTTATTTCACCTATTTGTTCTTATCTCTTGTCTTTGTTTTATATATATGTTTGAGTGTGTATTATTGGTAACCTTATGTGATCTGTGAGATTACAACAGTCCCTCAATATCTTGAACCATTAATTGTAGTCCCAACTAGACTCGATGACTCTTTTCTTTGTTATATTTTTATCGTTTAAGCAATATGATCTAGGATGTTATCTGAGAGAATAAAATGCACAACAATAATCATGAGAGACAAGAGACACAAATATTTTCCTCAGGGAAACCATAAAGGAGAAACCCTGGCAACTTCCTCAGATATAGAATAAGCACCAATGGCAGCAATAAAACCCAAAGACATAAATATGATCTCCAACAGCTTTTCTCTCTCACTTGTGCTAGAAATTCCTCTCTAACTCATTCACCCCAGTTGAGTGAGTGTGTGTGTGACAAATAGAGAGTCTCTCTCACTGTTAGCTGGAATATTTCACCTCCTGTGGATAGCAAGGTGTTCCACTAATCTGAATGGTTCAGATCCAGAACAAATAGAGAACAGAGGTTGAAGATTCTCCCTATACCCCATAGATACCTGGAATGTAATGCTTCAATTGTTATCCTGTGTACCCGCAATAAGCTTCAACACACAAACATATCGAAACCACTAGAATATAATCTACTAATCTATGTTAGTGACTAAGGAATCTAACAAAATACATGTGAAATCATACAACAGCAATATATGTGGGACAAAAATCAACTTACATCAAAGAAATATGAAGAAGTTTACAACCAAGCCTTAGTGTTGACATGCATCTCCATGAAACCAAGCATTCTCATCCCAAAAAGCTCCGAATCTAGCTCTCTATACTCTCCCAAATGATCTTGGGCCAAGTGATCAATCCAACAACATAAAAATACCTTAAGAGTTCTCCCCCTCAACCATGGACATAAGCTTGTATTTATAAGGCTGAATGGATAGGGTAGGTTGAGAGATTAGTGGGTGAGGTGGCCTCTAAGATCCTAGGATGAGGGATCTCGAGCTCAACCAACCCACAACAGTAGGGAAAAGGGAGGACATGAGGCTTATCATCTAGAAGCCTCGAGAAATTTCTCTTTTTCCCTTTTTACCTGTTAGAATAATCAACCCATAGTATTTACCCACTTAGACATTATTTCATTTATTTTGTCTTATTTGTCTAGTCCATGAGTCCCACCATGTGCAAGTTGCTAATTGCCTATCCATAGAGGTCAAACTTGCCATTATTGACTCATGGAGCACTTGGGAAAGCCTTGGGAATCAAATCTGCTTTATTCCTATCCTCCTAGGTGCCCTTGTGCTTTTTCTGCTTTATTGCCTGCTTTTTCAGTGTTTTAAGGCACATAGGAAAGCAAGACTAGGTGAGGTGAATCAGCTTTGTTGCCTCTTCCTCCTCCACTCTTTCCTCCATTCAAAAGCATGTATGAGCTTCCATTTGACCACTCTTTATCTTGCCCATGCGCCCTTGCTAATTCGTGGGGTCCTTGATAGATTTGGGATCAGCTTTTTACACCTATGGGGGATTTGCCTATTTTGGGTAAGCCTGCTTTATGCTAGATTTGGATGCTTCCTTATGCATTCGATTTGCTCATGTATTCTATATATTCAGAAGCCTATTTTATTATAGAGTTGGATATTGTACACTCAGTTAATATAATTTTGTGTTACAGTTCCATATTCAGTCTCCATTGTTGATAATTTGCATGATCAATTGTTAATTGCTGTGAGTGAAATTAATCT
>LPNX010482902.1:801385-906740 GCA_001517045.1 Pseudotsuga menziesii
ATTCAGGATTAAGGGGGGGTGTTAGAATAATCAAACCATAGTATTTACCCACTTAGACATTATTTCATTTATTTTGTCTTATTTTCCTAGTCCATGAGTCCCACCATGTGCAAGTTGCTAATTGCCTATCCTTAGAGGTAAAAATTGCCATTATTGACTCATGGAGCGCTTGGGAAAGCCTTGGAAATCAAATCTTCTTTATTCCTGGCCTCGTAGGCGCCCTTGTGCTTTTTCTGCTTTATTGCCTGCTTTTTCAGTGTTTTAAGGCACATAGGAAAGCAAGACTAGGTGAGGTGAATCAGCTTTGTTGCCTATTCCTCCTCCACTCTTTCCTCCATGCAAAAGCATGTATGAGATTCCATTTGACCACTCTTTAGCTTGCCCATGCACCCTTGCTAATTCGTGGGGTCCTTGATAGATTTGGGATCAGCTTTTTACACCTATGGGGTATTTGCCTATTTTGGGTAAGCCTGCTTTATGCTAGATTTGGATGCTTCCTTATGCATTCGATTTGCTCATGTATTCTATATATTCAGCAGCCTATGTTATTACAGGGTTGGATATTGTACACTCAGTTAATATAATTTTGTGTTACAGCTCCATATTCAGTCTCCATTGTTGATAATTTGCATGATCAATTGTTAATTGCTGTGAGTGAAATTAATCTACTGCAGGCCTGAATTTCTACATTACCCAGGAGACAACATTTCTCCTTCAATGATAGAGTGGTTCTAGTAATAACCGCTTATGGACCAAGCTCCATAAGTGATGGAACCTCTTGTGGGAAACAGAGGATGGTCGGTGCGAACAAGGGTACCACTTATGGATAAAGGGGCAAGCCCAGTGCTGGGAATTTTCATAGAAGATTCATGATAACCATGACTTCCCACTCCAAGAGCTGGGATTTAGGGCAAGTAGGAATGTCAAAGCTCTTATCACATGATGGTGATAGGATTTTGGTATAACAGGATGCCCCCAAAGCATGAGTTTTAGAGGGATACGGCAAACGAGAGCTTTGAGAGAACAAGTTGTCACCATGAGATGAAAATGTTGGCTCGATCGGAGCATGTATTCAAGTACGCATCTGTAGTACATCAGTATGTTGACTCATAGACACAAGTAACCAAACTCATGGCTGCAGACCAATACAAGGCAGATCCATGAGAGGAATAAACAAGCATGGCTACTAGAATACAACGTAGATCCATGTGATAGAGGACTCAAAATTGGACATAGATACCAGACATACAACATATATTTATGTCATACAGACACAAATTTGAGCATGGCCACGGCCATATAAATGTGGATCCATGCTAGATATACAAAACTCCATCACAACCTAGGGAAAAGAAAATGAGCGCTTTAAACTAACACCCAGGGTCTTCATCTCATCTTCCACAAAGTACGATTCTATCCATGTGATTACAATGATCTGAATTCAAACATGGTAGAAACCACTTGATTACCGGCCAATGATGTGAACCCTTAACAAGTGCGAGGGAGATCACCATTAATTTCAATGATTCCCAAGGTACTCTAGTACAATCTACTGAGTATGAATAGATATCCTGTTGTCGAACACCCAGTCGATTCTATCGATCAAAGGTCAATTATGTGAACCTATGTCGAGAGTGATAGAATATGTCATTAAGGTTTATAGATATCAAGGTACTAAATATTGTTTCTAATACTATTTCTTGGATGATAAGCTGATGTCAACGGGAAAGGTCTCATCGAAGGAGGGCCATGATGAGTCCCACATCGATGACACGAAACTCGGAACATAGTTCTGGAATTATGTGAATGTAGTAACCATATGACTGACTCAAAGATACTGAAACAAAGACTATGTAGACTGCAGAGGTAAATGTTTTTCAAATCCCCTTTTAACATCAGGCAGCACGACAGAAAGAATTGGCAGCATGACTGAACGGGACAGACACACAATGCGACTGTGGACAATGCATTCTTTTGAAAGACTCAAAGGATTGACATGACTCATGAAATTTGATTGTCACGGAGATCAGTTGAATACCCAATTGACTAACATGATTATGCAGACAAGTGCCATGTTCAAAGGTAACAACAAACAACTGCCATTATTTGCAAAATGATTCCCTTCCCATTTCCCCCATCATTATTGATGAGTGCCTCTTTTCGGTTTTACAAGTTCAAAGAGGGTAACAAACACTCGATATAGCTTCTCGAAAGACAAGTCCAGACTCATATATTTTACAAACCTAAGAGAGGAGGGGTTCGTTCCCAAAATGAGTCTCTCAATGTTTGATTTAATGATTCCACTAAAAGAAAACTCGGTATCATTAATGTTTAGAGAGTCTGAATGAATACGAAAGAAGACTCCAAAGGGGTCCTTTTTCATATGATTTAGCCCCTAAGGCCCAAAAAAGTGTAAAATCATACCTTCAAGAACTCTTCAAGTCATGATTGGTTGGAGTGTTCCTTTTCATAAATAGTCCTATCCGAACCAAAAAACAGATAACCTACCATCGGATAGACGACTCTTCAAATAATTTAATGAGCGTGAAGAAGACAAGATCGCTCGACAATCTTTTCATATTTAGCGACCCTTAAAAGAGTTTAAAGAGAAATCCATGAGGTTTCTTTATACAATGTTATATTTTATGAGCCTGGAAAGAATCGAAGACATACTCGATGACCTTTTTTTATTTAAGGAGCCTGAAAAGAGGACTCGATAACACTTCTTTACACAATGTTGATTTTTACGAGCCTGGAAAGAAACTTGAAATGGACTTGGACCTTTGATACTATATTTTAACGAGTGTGACAAAGTGTCGTAATAAACATTCAACGACCTTTTCCATTTTGTGAAAGTGCGAAAAAGCCATAAACAAACTTTCAAAGCTTCTTACTAAAGTTCTCTTATCCTGCAAATGACTCAGAAACTAGTGTTAAATGCATTTAAGACGAACATTAAGGGATTATGACAAATAAACTTTGACTAAAGTATGATTTTACATCAAAATATAGTAAGTCAAACCTAAAAATGCCTATATAAGTCAAGTAAATAGTAAAAAATCAAATCATTTCACTATTTACCTCTAGCAGAGAGAACTTGAAGCATTTTTTTAGCCAGATATTCCACAGCTGATATCGGGAGTTCCCACTGTCCGTTTTCAACATTGTTAGTTGCAAGTAATAGTTAAGACCCTTGTCTTTCATCTCATAGTATTTATTCTAAGATTTGGCGGGGTTTTGGGGCCATATGGCAAGCCCTAAAACCCAAAATGAGGGCACCGTGGCTACCCCTTGCGGGATACGCGGTACCACCCGAGAACCGCGCCAATAACATAGTGGATAGGCAGTTCCACCACCTGTCTCCAATAGTGCACATGAGGTGTCGATCGTGGATAACTTAAACTAATAGTATGGGCAATATAACTTCATTCTTTTGATTTTCAATGATTTAAGGATGATTCTAATGCATACCATTATTGTTTTTGGCAGGTCTAGGTTGCTCAAAACATGGTGATATGGAAAGAAAGAACGCATGACAAAGAGGATGCTGCTTCCAAGAGAAATGCGGGTTGTATTGCTCCACTATGGAACTATGGGATCCTAAATTTCTTCCAGACCCCAAGCATGGTGTCGCATGAATGGTTACTGGAACACATACTGCAAATGTGGAATCCAGAGCAGCAGTATTTCGAGGTGGGGACCCATATACTTAAACTGGAGGTAGAGGATATCTACTTCCTGACTGGTCTCTTGAGACAGGGTGCCCCCATCTTACTGAAAGGTTCCCGTGGTGGGGACATTACTACCAGAGAGCTTATAGATCAACACTGTGCACCAAGGACAAGTACGTCGGGGAAGAAGATCCCCATCAGGGCAGTGATGTATAGGGCTCTATAGACTATTTTGTTTACCATGCAAAGGGTGTCTAGGAGTCAAGGTGTGCACCAGGATTCCAGGAAACACATGTTGTATGTCATAGAGGCCATGGCACCCACAGTGTTCAACTGGGTGTAAGCCATGCTTCCAATATTCAAGGATCAGTTGAATAAGTGTCGGCAGGGAGAGCTAAAGCAGTTTGGCTTTGGTTCAATTTTAGCCTGCTTCTTCTTCGAGCGGGTTCCACAAATGAGACCTTAGGTGGTCTTCCAGAGTCTGAGAGCATCGGACCCCCATATGCTGAGGTGGGTCCAGGTCATGGCTTGCATAGGAGTAGGTAGGGGAAGGGTGAAGTTCGGTGATCCATTCTTCAAATGGCTACAAGATCAGATCCTCATGATTGAGGATTATGCTTACGTAGGCACAGACTTCACCGGAGATCCTGAGCTACCACTCCCACCTAGCGGAAAGTGGGGTGACATCGGTGAGAAGCAAGAAACCCTAAAATGGATGAAATGTTTTTATGTTTTTCAAAGTTTTATATTTTTTATGTTAAGTGACGAGACCTATATATTCTCATGCAGATGTTGGAGCAGCGAGACCTGGAGGAACATATCTATTGGATAGGTGAGCTGGAGCCCGCTTTGTACCACAAGGGGATGATATCACCGGGGAGCTGGAGGAGAACCTGGAGAGGTTGACTTTGAATATTCTAGATGCTGACATAGATGACCTCCCGATGAGATATTAGAGATCCACAGTGGGAGTATCGGGTCGATTCAGTAGGATGCTACGTAGGGTAGCTCAAGCAGTGATGTGTTATCATGAGCACCACAAGTGTATGAGATATGTACTAAAAGCTGACAGCGTCAGGATTTTGTATGATGATTTTAACTGAAACCATACGTGCTTTAGATTAGGTCTTGGGACCTATTTTTGTAAAAAAATTCGTGTGTGTGTGTGTGTATATATATATATATATATATATATATACAGACTTTTGCATAGTGTTTATAAGTTTCAAATGGAAAAATGCATTTTCTATGAGTTTTGTGTGTCTTTGAATGTTTATTTACAATGTACCATGGTTGATTTAACATCATGAATGGGAAATATGCCAATATAGGATGTAATTAGCCAATGATTCAGCAACTACATTATGTTCCTTAGGGACATGCCTATAAGTAATAGTTTCAAATGATCTTTCTAGTAAACATACCCTCCAGAATAGGCAGATGAGCACCGAGTTCCTAATGGTGTAAACATGGTTTAAATGACAAACCACGAGCTGTGATTCCATCAAGATTACTAGATCACGAACATCTTGGGAGGCATCTTCAGTCAGAAGACCGATGACTGCTTCATACTGATGATGTTATTACTAGCAGGACCTATGCAAAACGCTCCTAAACTGACCAAATATTTAGCTGGGGAATAGAGGACCCAAGCAGCCAAGGCAAGATTCAAGGTGTGGTGGCAAGCACCATCAACAAAGCCGTAGAAATCCATCTGCATGACCAAAACATGGTATAAACAAATGCAGACATTAAAACTCAAAACCATCTTGAAAATACTAAAAGCACACTAAAATTCAATCAATATACATATATACAAGATACTATCCAAGAAAACCTAGGCATAGTACCTTTTCAGGTAAAACCCATTGCGAGGTTTCCCCAAAGGGATTCCATCATAATCAACGAGCTCGTAAGCTCCTTTCTCTAACACCTTAGAAATAACGAAGGGCCCATACCACATGGACTCGAACTTACCCTTCCCTAGTTTGTCATATCTCTGGTCATAATTCAGGACTAGGTCACCCTCGTTAAAGACACGAGGCTAGACGGATTTATTGTACTTCGCCTTAACACGTTTCTTATGTGCCTCATTATCCAAGGCAGCATCTCTGCAAGTCTCATCAAGGTTAATCAAGTACAAAAATATTTATTTCTCTGTAGAAGTGTCTGGGAGAAGTTCGACGGAAAGTTGGAAAGATGGAATATGACATTGGATCAGCAAGATGGCTTTAAGTCCATTGACAAGCTGGAATGGCATGAAACCAGTAGCTAATTTCAGAGAATTCCGATAAGCCCAAATAGTGAAGAAAAGAATGTGGTACCAGTTGGATTTATGGGCTCCAACCATCCGATGAAGCATAGTTTTAAAATTTTTGTTAATGGCCTCTACCTGACCATTAGCTTGTGGATAATACATCGTAGAGTTTTCATGACGAAACCCTAGCTTGGCACTCCATTCCTCCATCATTTGATTACGAAAATGGGGTCTGTGATGAGTGACGATGGACTACGGAACTCCAAACATAGCTATAATATAATTGAACAAAAAGAGAGCGGCAGTCTTACCATATTCAACATATGTAGGGATAGCCTCAGCCCATTTTGTGAAATAATCAATGACTATGATGATGTAACCATGCCCCCTGGCTGAGGTAGGCTTACAATGCATGAAGTCAATCCCCCATTTGGCGAATGGGCCAATGGTAATGATGGGCTGTAGTGGACCAGGATTGGTGGGATTTTTAGGATAAAAGTGTTAACAAGGTGGGCATTTCTTAACAACCTCATGACACTCTTTGAAGACAGAAGGCCAGAAACAGCCAGCGCGAAGGATTTTTTGGGCTGTAGCCATCCCAGATAAATGACTGCCACATGCTCCAAAGTGGCAATCATTCAACACATGTTCAGCCTCCTCATGGGTGAGGCATCACTAGAGAATAGAGTCAATCCCATGTCTATACAAAGTATCATTCAGGATGAGATAGTATTCCGCGTGGTGACAGATACGTCGACGATCATCGTGAGATAAATGCAGCTTAAAATATTCCGTATGGAGATAAATCAGCAAATCTCCATACCAAGGATCAGTAGTGCTAATCAGGAACAGGAATTCATCCAGGAATGAATCACTGGGCTCAAATTCCATTATAGCACAAGGAATATCACACACAAGCTCTGTAAAAACCAAGGATTTCTTTTATGTGGCCTTGGCAAACTGCAGATCAAACTCCTAAAGGATGACGATCCAACATGAGTACTTGCCCCCGAGCACCTGATGAGTCAGTATGTAGTACATTGGGTTCTAGTTTGCTAATAAAGTGGTAGTGCAGAGCATAATGTAATGATGAAACTTTTTTATAGCAATCACCATAGCCAATGCTAACTTCTCTACACATGAATAATGAGTTTCAGAATCCATAAGATTCTTACTGGCATAATAAATCATGTGTTCTTGACTGTGGAAATTGTCCTGCGCTAAAACCATGGCGATGGTAGTAGCGGATGCAGCAATATACAAGAGAAAGTCCTTTGAATAATATGGGGGGTGTGTCATGGGTGAATGAGTTAGAGCGTGCTTAAGATTATCAAAGGCACGTTGGGCCTGGTCATCCCAGAAGAATGGGGTGTTCTTCTTGAGGAGGCGCATATAACCATGCATTTTCTCTGCGAAATTTCACATGAAACGGCAGAGAAATTTTTCCTTCCCCTACAAACTTTGGAGTTCAGGGAGGTTGGTTGGGGCTGGTAGATCAAGAATAGTAGCAATCTTCAAAGGATCGATATGGATTCCATCTTTGGATACCACAAAGCCTAGAAGACATCCCGTCTCAATGCAGAAAACACATTTATGTAGATTGAGCCGTATATTATAATGTTGGCATCTCAGGAATATGTCTCTAATATGGCCAGGGTGGTCCTCCCATCACTGTGAATGAGAAGTGAGGTCATCAAGGTATGGTTCAAATAAATGATTAATATCATGAAACACATAGGACATCGCACGCTGGAATGTGGCTCCAGCATTCTTGAAGCCAAAAGGTAACTTCTTATATGAAAAGTTTCCCCATGGGAAAATGAATGTCATCTTATGCTGATCAGAGGGTAATATCTCAATCTAATTATAGCTAGAGAAGCCATCCATAAATGAAAAGATGACACTTCCAGCGCAGTTGTCGATAATTTGATCGATATGTGGGGTAGGAAAGTTTTCCTTGGGACAAGCTTTATTTAAATCCCTAAAGTTGATGTAGATTCTAATGGTGCCCTGCTTTTTATTGACAGGGACAACGTTCGATACCCATTCTGTCAGAGGTACAGGATAAATAAACCCAGCTTTCAGAAGTTTCTCAATTTCAGCTTTAATAATTGTGGCCTTTAGAGGATGGACTTACCTAAGTTTCTGCATAATAGGTTTAGCCATGGGATAAGTTTTAATATCATGGACCACAATGGAAGGTTCAATCCCTGGCATCTCTTCATAAGACCAGGATAAAATATCACAGAATTCCTTAAAAACTGCCTTATATGCTTCAGATTCATCTGTCAAGCAGTTCTCCCCAACATGAACATGCTCGATAACATCAGGCTTGGATGATATGTCATTCGGGTTCATCTGAGTAATGTTGCAAAGGTTTCCTTCAGAATATGGCCTCTAAGATCCTAGAATCTGTAGGCTGAAGTCCAATCACACAGTACTTACGGATCCTTTTCCCTCTCAACAACAACTGATAGACCATATGTCTAATTAGGGTAACTCTAGTTCGTTAGAGGAAATTCATATGATGTCCTCGGATACCATTCATCTGCAAACTCAAAGTTAGAATTATGATAAACCAGTAGACAAGAAAGAAGATCAATCTTCTTCAGGGAAATTTCCCTCTACTAGTTCTCCAGAATCCTCGTCTATTGTCCTCTTATCTATCGAGAATCCTACTCTCAACATGATTTTGCTCCCACCTAAGAGTACTCTTTGGAAGGCTGTCATTAATCCCAATGCTCAAGCTACTCAATTTTATAATGTAGTTGAAGATCTTGCTCAGGCACCTTGTGCGATGTCTACCCCAAAAGTGCTCCAAAGTTGCCCCACACAGCACAAGAAATTATTCACTGCATTAGGAGCTTTAGACCTGGATAACACTAACTTGATTCATTTCAATGTTGAGAACTAAAAACCTAGATTACGGCATAAACTTTCTTTTCGAATCACTATGAAAGTAGTGGGAAATAAATTCTTTCGAATGGTACTAGATGAAGGAGCTTCGACATCGGTGTTATCTCTGACTTGTTGGAAATATCTTGGCTCTTCCAAGATTGTCACATCACCTATGACCCTTAAAGCCTTTGATGGACGGGGTTTCCAACCCCATGGTCTCATATCAGCCCTAGTGGTCGAGCTCAGGGGAAAAACCGTTTCCATCCAAGTAGAAGTGGTAGATGCCCCTTTAGATTACAACCTCCTTCTAGGAAGGAATTGGTTCTATGCCATGACTATTGTTGCCTCAATAGTGTTTCGAACAATCCAATTCCTGCATCTAGGGAAAATTGTTACTATTGATCAGCTTGATTTCTGTATGCCGTATGTTACTTCCTCCCCAGATAATAACATCCCCATGTTAGGCTAGTCCCCTCCTCCTTACCAATCGATTGCGGTAGGCATGTTGAAGGATTTATCCCTTATGGGGATCTTTCCTTCCACTCCGCCTAGCATGGATACCAAGATATTCCATATGATCGCCTCATTTGATTATGATCCTAAGGGAAAAAGTGTTGTTGATTCCACCTCATTGAGTCCACACAAAGCTATGTATGACACCATTCAAACCTTTTTCGATGATCACACTGATGACCTTCATCTAGTGGCTTCAGACCCTTACCATTTACAATACTGGTTAGAACCTTCTCTTCCAGTTCTAGAATATCTCTCTGAGACTTTTCCTTCTGATGAGTCCATCATAGAGATCATGAATACAAATGAGTCCATTTGGGAGGATCACCATCATAGATCCATGTTCCTCCCCAACACCAATTTGGTTAGCCCTGATTTTGCATGCTTGTTTCCTACTGATATTGTCAACATTCCACAAAATCCTATATTGTTGCAAGATGCAGATTTTGAAGGAAACATTTGCAACATTACTCAGATGAACCTAATTGACATATCATCCAAGCCTGATGTTATCAAGCATGTTCATGTTGGGAAGAACTGCTCAGCAGATGAATATGAAGCATATGAGGCACTTTTTAAGGAATTCTATGATATTTTTTCCTGGTCTTATGAAGAGATACTGAGGATTGACCCTTCGATTACGGTCCACGAGATTAAAACTTATCCCACAGCTAAACCTGTCAGGCAGAAACTTAGGGAAGTCCATCCTCAGAAGGCTGCAGCTATTAAAGCTAAAATTGAGAAACTTCTGAAAGCTGGGTTTATTTATCTTGTACCTCTGATGGAATGGATATCGAACGTTGTCCCTATCAATAAAAAGCAGGGCACCATTAGAGTCTACATCAACTTTATGGATTTAAATAAAGCTTGTCCCAAGGACAACTTTCCTACCCTGCATATCAATTAGATTATCGACAACTATGCTGCAAGTGTCATCTTTTCATTTATGGATGGCTTCTATGGCTATAATCAGACTGAGATATTACCCTCCGACCAACATAAGACGACATTCATTTTCCCATCGGGAACCTTTGCATATAAGAAGTTACCTTTTGTATTGAAGAATGTTGGAGCCACATTCCAGTGTGCGATGTCCTATGCATTTCATGATATTAAACATATTGTTGAACCATACCTTGACAACCTCCCTACTCATTCATAGTGATGGGAGGACCACCCTGGTCATCTTAGAGACATATTCCTAAGATGCCATCATTATAATATACGACTCAATCTACATAAATGTGTTTTCTGCATTGAGATGGGATGTCTACTAGGCTTTGTGGTATCTGTTACCACCTAAGTTGTACTTAGTGGTTTTTATCAAGTGAGCCCGGTGAACCAGATAGGGCTAACTTGTTCGGACTTCAAAAAGACCTTTGGAAGTACTTCTAGGAAGTGCTTGTTGTACTATATCACATGTTCATACCCCATGAGGGAATTGTAATAAATGTTCTAGGATGATAGTGTCTGTAAAAGACTCGGTCTCTTAGACTTTATTTATCAATCCGATCAGCCCAGGGTGTTTTTTCCCTTGGTTATTATTGGTTGTTGAACAAACGACTGATAATTTCTGAGTTTTTCACTCCATACCTCCAAAGTTGGGGTGGTTGGCTTGGAATTTAGGCCTATTGAGGTTATTAGAGTCTACCTGTCAATGTATAAACATGCTAGACATCATTTTTGAGTCATATGAACATGTCTAAGTCCCCCTAGGTGTTTTTCAATTTTTCAATTTTTTAGTTTTTTCANAGAAAGCACTGATTTATCAATGCTTTGATATTTTAACCACTGTAATAAAATAATTCTTTGAATAGGCTCTTTCGAGCCCATTCCCCATCCCCCCTGGGGGGATTTGCGTCGGTGCCCTTTTCGTCGCTTTCTGTTTATTTATTTTTTGCTAGCACTGATCTAAGTTGCAGGATAGTATAATTGATTTATTTATTAATTCAATATTCCATATTGTACAATTTCAAAGTAATCATAATACTTACCTCGCAATTTCCCAATTGACCCGAAAGGGGAAAGAAATTCGTGGTAGGATTAATTAAGAAACCAGAATTGTGTAGTTGTTTTATTTTTCATCATTTGTTTAACAAAAAATTTAAAATTAACCCCTCCTCTATTCCCCAATTGAGATCCACTTGGATCGAAAGAGGTTCTTGGAGGCTTTTCTTTTAAACAAAAACACACAACTTAAAACTTATTAAAATTTACAAGACTCCAGTGTGTATGCTCTGCACTTGGCTGCGGTTCATTCGATCAGTCAAGTTGTATCAAAAGAACTTGGGTGACTAGCATAATTAGGACTCACCTTCCCCAATTGACAAACCATCAGGTGAAAATCCAACACCTTGATCAAACCTTTACGGTGGCAAAATACCCAAAGGAAGCGGGAACTTTTGAAAAGTGACCTTGGGGCGCCGATCTTTGTCACACCCTAATGGGTGTGTTATGAAAAATAGCCCCAGAGACTCCATTTCAGCCCACATATTCCTTGCAGGTAGCCTTGAAGGTTTTGTTTTGGACATACTCCAAGTACTCTCAGGTATATCTAGAGTCCCCCCTTAGCCTAATTTAATCAACTCATACTTCAATTTTAACTTAAAACATACCAAGATGAAATCACAAAACATTCACTCCAAGCACATGCAAGCACATTGATCTTTTTTATTTGACTCCATTCTAAGGCACTGGTCATTTTTTGCTTTATATATATATATATGGTGTATCAGCTTTGTGCTTTCGTGTGTTTATCTTCGTATCTTGTCCTCTTTAATTTTCTGTAGTTAAAATATTTAAAATCCTAAATAACTAATTCAGTTTAGCATCACCACACTAAGAAACCATCCTTAGTAAATTAATAGGGTCTACCCCCCTTGGCTTCGTTAGGAGTTGAGCCTAAACGGAGGAGTCAAGAACAAGGTGACAGCCTTGACTCGAGACTTGCCCCCAAGGACACACTGAGTGGCTTGAAGATTTCTTCCACGTGACCCAGGTGTGTGAAAGGTGGCAATAGTATCCAAAGATGGCATCCAGATCGATCCTTTGAAGATTGCTGCAATTCTTGATCTACCATCCCCAGCCAACCTCCTTGAACTCCAAAGTTTGTAGGGGAAGGAAAAATTTCTCAGTCGTTTCGTGTGCAATTTTGAAGAGAAAAAGCATGGTTATATGCGCCTCCTCAAGGACAACACACCATTCTTCTGGGATGACCAGGCCCAACATGCCTTTGATAATATTAATCACACTCTAACTCATTCACTTGTGATATATACACCCCCCGGATTATTCAAAGGACTTTCTCTTGTATATTGCCACCTCCGCTACTACCATCGCCATGGTTTTAGAGTAGGACAATTTCCATGGTCAGGAACACATGATTTATTACACCAGTAGGAATCTTATGGATTCTGAAACTCATTATTCATGTGTGGAGAAGTTATCATTGGATATGGTCATTACTGTACAAAAGCTTCGTCATTACATTCTGCTCCGCACTACCACCATATTAGCAGACCAGAACTCGATGTACTACATACTGACTCATCAGGTACTCGTGGGAAACTACTCCTGTTGGATTGTCATTTTTCAGGAGTTTGATCTGGAGTTTGCCAAGGCCACATCAAAGAAATCCTTCGTTTTTGCAAAGCTTATATGTGATCTTCCCTGTGCTACAATGGAATCTGAGCCTAGTGATTCATTCCCAGATGAATTCATGTTCCTGATTAGCACTATTGATCCTTGGTATGGACATTTGCTGATTTATCTCTAGATGTAGTGTTTTTAGCCGCATTTATCTCACGATGAATGCCATGATATCCGTCACCAAGCGCAATACTATCTCATCCTGAATGATACTTTGTATAGACGTGGGATTGACTCTATTCTTTGGCAATGCCTCACCCATGAGGAGGCTAAACATGTCTTGAATGATTTCCACTCTGTAGCATGTGGCAGTCATTTATCTAGGATGGCTACAGCCCATAAAATCCTTCGCGCTAGCTATTTCTAGCCTTCTGTCTTCAAAGACTGTCATATGGCTGTTAAGAAATGCCCACCTTGTTAACACTTTTATCCTAAAAAACACACCCATCCTACTCTGCTAAACCCCTTCATTGCCATTGGCCCATTCACCAAATGGGGGATTGACTTCATGCATTGTAATCCTACCTCAGCTAGGGTTCTTGGTTACATCATCGTGGACATTGATTATTTCACAAAATGGGCTGAGGCTATGCCTACATATGTAGAAGATGGGAAGATTACTACTCTCTTATTGTTCAATCATATTATAGCAAGGTTTGGAGTTCCGCAGTCCATCATTAGTAATCATGGATCCCATTTTTGTAATCAAATGATGGAGGAACTGAGTGCAAAGGTAGGGTTTCGTCATGAAAACTCTACACCATATTATCCACAAGATAATGGTCAGGTAGAGGCCATTAAGAAAGTTTTGAAAACCTATGCTTCTTCAGATGGGTGGAGACCATAAATCCAACTGGAACCACGTTCTTTTCTTTTCTCTTTGGGCTTATCGGACTTCTGTGAAAACAGCTACTAGTTTCATGCCATTCCATCTTGTCTATGGACTCAAATCCGTCTTGCCGATCCAATGTCATATTCCATCTTTACAACTTGTCGTCGAACTTCTCCCAAGCACTTTTGTAGAGGAATAAATATTTTTGTACTTGAGTAACCTTGATGAGACTCAGAGAGATGATGCCTTGGCTAATGAGACACATAAGAAATGCATTAAGGCACAGTATTATAAATATGTCTAACCTCATGTCTTTAACAAGGGTGACCTAGTCTTGACTTATGACCAGAGATATGAAAAACTAGGGAAGGGTAAGTTCGAGTCCATGTGGTATGGACCTTTCATTATTTCTAAGGCGTTAGAGAAAGGAACTTACAAGCTCATTGATTATGATGGAATCCCTTTGGGGAAACCTCGCAATGGGTTGTACCTGAAAGGTACTATGCCTAGGTTTTCTTGGATAGTATCTTGTATATATGTATATTGATTGACTTTCAGTGTGCTCTTAGTATTTTCAATATGGTTTTGAGTTTTAGTGTCTGCATATATTTATACCATGTTTTGGTCATGCAGATGACTTTCTACGGCTTCGCTGATGGTGCTTTCCACCACACCTTGAATCTCGCCTTGGCTGCTTGGATCCCCTATTCGCCAGCTGAAGATTTGGTCAGTTCAGGAGCAGTTTGCATAGGTCTCGCTACTAATAACATCGTTGAGTATGAAGTAGTCATCAGTCTTCTGACTGAAGCTACCTCCCAAGATGTTCATGATCTAGTAGTCTTGATGGACTCACAGCTCGTGCTTTGTCATTTAAACCATGTTTACACCATTAGGAACCCAATGCTCCTCCATCTATTCCAAAGGGTACGTTTGCTAGAAAGATCATTTGAAACTATTACTTATAGGCATGTCCCTAGGGAACATAATGTAGTTGCTGAATCAATGGATAATTACATCCTAGATTGGCATATTGTCCATTCATGACATTAAATCAAACATGGTACTTTGTAAACAAACATTCAAAGACACACAAAACTCATAGAAAATGCATTTTTCCATTTGAAACATATAAACACCGTGTAAAAGTCCGTATAGATATATACGTAAAAGTTTAAAAAAAATAGGTCCTGATACCTCATCTGAAGCACGTATGATTTCAGGTGAAATCATCATACAAAATCCTGAAGCTTTCATCTTTTAGTACATATCTCATTCACTAGTAGTGCTCGTGATAGCACATCGCTGCTCGAGCTACCCTACATAGCAGCCTACTGAATCGACCCAGTACTCCCACTGTGGATCTTTGATATCTCATCAGGAGGTCATCTTTGTCAGCATCTAGGATATCTAGACTCAACCTCTCTAGTTTCTCCTCCAGCTCCCCGGTAATATCATCAACCTATGGTACAAAGCGGGCTCCATCTCACCTAGCCAATGGAGATGCTCCTCCAGGTCTCGCTGCTCTAACATTTGCATGAGAATATACAAGTCTCATCACTTGACATAAAAAATATAAAACTTTGAAAAACATAAAAACATTTCATCCATTTTAGGGTTTCTTGCTTCTCACCGATGTCACCCCACTGTCCACTAGGTGGGAGTGGTAGGTCAGGATCTCCGCTGAAGTCTGTGCCTGCATCTGTATAATCCTCAATCATAGGATCTTATCACCATGACCTGGAGCCACCTCAGCATAAGGGGGTCATGTGCTCTTAGACTCTGAAAGACCACTTGAGGTCTCATCTGTGGAACACGGTCGAAGAAGAAGAAAGCTAAAATGGAACCAAATCCAAACTGCTTTAGCTCTCCCTGCCGACACTTAGTTAGCTGATCCTTGAAGATTGGAAGTATGGATTCCACCCAGTTGAACACCATGGGTACCATGTCCTCTATGGCATACATCATGTGTGCCCTAGAATCCTGGTGCACACCCTGACTCCTAGCCACCCTCTGCATGGTAAATAGAACAATTCATAGATCCCTATCCATCACTGCCCTCATGGGGATCTTCTTCCTCGACATACGTGTCCCTGGTGCACAGTGTTGATATATAAGCTCTCTAGTAGTAATGTCCCCGCCACGGGAACTTGTCAGTCATATGGGGGCACCCCATCTTGAGAGACCTGTCAGGAAGTAGATATCCTCTACCTCCACTGTAAGTATATGGGCCCCCACTTCAAAATAATGCTGCTCTGGATTCCACATTTGCAGTATGTGTTCCAGTAACCGTTCATGTGACACCATTGTTGGGGTCTGGAAGAACTTCAGGAGCCCACAGTCCCATAGTGTGGCAATACAACCCTCATTTCTCTCGACAGCAGTATCGTCATTGCCATCCATTCTTTCTTTCCATATCACCATGTTTTGAGCAACCTAGACCTACCAAAAACAATAATGGTATGCATTAAAATCATCCTTAAATCATTGAAAATCAAAATAATGAAGTTATATATCCCATACTATTAATTTAAGTTATCTAAGGTTGGCATCGCCTATGCACCGTTGGAGACAGGCAGTGCCACCGCCTGTCCACTATGTAATTGCCGCGGTTCTTGGGTGGTACCGTGTATCCTGCAAGGGGTAGCCGCGATGCCTGCATTTTTGGTTTTAGGGCTTGCCATATGGGCCCAAAACCCGACCAAATATCAAAATAAATGCTATGAGATGAAAGATAAGGGTCTTAACTGTGACCTACAACTAACGATGCTGAAAACGGACAGTGGGAACTCCCAGTATCAGCTATGGAATATCTAGCTAAAAAAATGCTCCAAGTGCTCTATGCTAGAGGTAAATAGTGAAATGGTTTGATTTTTTACTATTTACTTGACTTATATAGGCATTTTTAGGTCTGACTTACTATATTTTGATGTAAAATCATATTTTAGTCAAATTTTATCTCTCGTAATCCCTTAATGCTAGTCTTAAATGCATTTAACACTTGTTTCTGAGTCATTTGCAGTATAAGAGAACTTTAGTAAGAAGCTTTAAAATTTTGTTTATGGATTTTTAGCACTTTCACAAAATGGAAAAGGTCGTTGAACATTTATTATGACACTTTTTCATGCTCGTTAAAATCTAGTATCAAAGGTCCAAGTCCATTTCAAGTGTCTGTCCAGGCTCGTAAAAATCAACATTGTGTAAACAAGCGTTATGGAGTCCTCTTTTCACCTCTTTTTCAGGCTCCTTAAATACGAAAAGGTCGTTAAGTCCATTTCTGATTCTTTCCAGGCTCGTAAAATATAACATTGTGTAAAAAAACTTCATGGATTTCTCTTTAAACTCTTTTCAGACTCCCTAAATACGAAAATATTGTCGAGCGATCTTGTCTTCTTCACGCTCGTTAAAGTATTTGAAGACTCGTCCGTCTGATGGTAGGTTATCTCTTTTTCGGTTTGGATAGGACTATTTACGAAAAAGGAACACTCCAGCCAATCATGACTAGAAGAGTTCTCTAAGGTATGATTTTACACTTTTTGGGGCCTTAGGGACTAAATCATACGAAAAAGGACCCCTTTTGAGTCTTCTTCCGTATTCGTTCAGAATCTCTAAACATGAACAATACCGAGTTTTCTTTCAGTGGACTCGTTAAATCAAACATTGAGAGACTCGTTTTGGGAACGAACCCCTCCTCTCTTAGGTTCGTAAAATATATGAGTATGGACTTGTCTTTCGACAAGCTATATCAAGTGTTTGTTACCCTCTTTGAACTCGTAAAACCAAAAAGAGGCACTCATCAATCATGATGGGGGAAATGGGAAGGGAATCATTTTGGAAATAATGGTAGTTGTTTGTCGTTACCTTTGAACATGGCACTTGTCTGCACAATCATGTCAGTCAATTGGGTATTCAGCTAATCTCTGTAACGATCCACTTTCATGAGTCATGTCAATCCTTTGAGTCTTTCAAAAGAATGCATTGTCCACTGTCGCATTGTGTGTCTGTCCCATTTAGTCATGCTACCAATTCTTTTTGTCATGTCGCCTGATTTTCAAAGGGGATTTGAAAAAGTTTTAACTCTATAGTCTAGACAGTCTTTGTGTCAGTATCTTTGAGTCAGTCATATGGTTACTACATTCACATAATTCCAGAACTTTTTTCTGAGTTTTGTGTCATCGATGTGGGACTCATCATGGCCCTCCTTCGATGAGAATTTTCCCATCGACATTAGCTGATCATCTGGGAAATAGTATTAGAAACAATATTTAGTACCTTGAGATCTGTATACCTTAACGATAGATTCTCTTGCTCTCGACATAGGTTCACATAATTGACCTTTGATCGATAGAATCGATTAGGTGTTCAACATCAGGATATCTATTCACAGTAAGTAGATTGTACTAGAGTACCTTGGGAATCATTGACATTAATGGTGATCTCCCTCGCACTTGTTAATGGTTCACATCATTGGCTAGTAATCAAGTGGTTTCTACCATGTTCGACTTCAGATCATTGTAATCACATGGATAGAATCGTACTTTGTGGAAGATGAGATGAAGACCCTGGGTGTTAGTTTAAAGCTCTCATTGCTTTTCCCTAGTCTGCGATGGAGTTTTGTATATCTAGCATGGATCCACATTTGTATGGTCGTGGCTATGCTCAAATTTGTGTCTATATGACATAGATCTATGTTGTATTTCTGGTAGCTATGTCCAATTTTGAGTCCTCTATCACATGGATCTACGTTGTATTCTAGTAGCCATGCTTTTTTATTCCTCTCATGGATCTGCCTTGTATTGGTCTACAGCCATGAGTTTGGTTACTTGTGTCTATGAGTCAACATACTGATGTACTACAGATGCCTACTTGATGACATGCTATGATTAAGCCAACATTTTCATCTCATGGTGATGACTTGTTCTCTCAAAGCTCTCGTTTATCATATCCCTCTAATATTCATGCTTTGGGGGGCATCATGTGATAAGAGATTTGACATGCCTACTTTTCGTGAATCCCAACTCTTGGAGTGGAAACTCATGGTTATCATCAATCTTCTATGAAAATTCCCAGCATCGCGCTTGCCCCTTTATCCAAAAGCAGTACCCTTGTTTGCATTACCCATCCCCTATTGCCCACAAGTGGTTCCAATGCTTATGGCGCTTAGTCCATAAGCGGTTATTACTAGGACCACTCTATCATTGAAGGAGAAACATGGTACCCTAGGTAAAAAGGGAAAAAGAGAAGTTTCTCGAGGCTTCTAGATGATAAGCCTTGTGTCCTCCCTTATCCCTACTGTTGTGGGTCAGTTGAGCTTGAGATCCCTCATCCTAGGATCTTAGAGGCCACCTCACGTACTAATCTATCAACCTACCCTATCCATTAAGCCTTATAAATACAAGCTTATGGCCATTGTTGAGGGGGATGACTCTTAAGGTATTGTTATGTTGTTGGATTGATCACTTGGCCCAAGATCATTTGGGAGAGTTTAGAGAGCTAGAGTCAGAGCTTTTGGGGATGATAATGCTTGGTTTCATGGAGATGCATGTCAACACTAAGGCTTGGTTGTAAACTTCTTCATATTTCTTTAATGCAAGTTGATTTATGTCCCACATATATTTTTGTTTTATGATTTCACATGTATGTTGTTATATTCCTTAGTCATTAACATAGATTAGTAGATTATATTCTAGTGGTTTCGATATGTTTGCATGTTGAAGCTTATTCCAGGTACATAGGGTAACGATCAAAGCATTGCATTCCAGGTATCTACAGCGTCTAGGGAGAGTCTTCAACCTCTGTCCTCTATTTGTTCTGGATCTGAACCATTTAGACCAATGGAACACCTTACTGTCCGCAGGAGGTGAAATATTACAGCTTGGGCGGTGCGAACAAGGGTACCACTTCTGGATAAAGGTGCAAGCGCAGTGCTGGGGATTTTCATAGAATATTGATGATAACCATGAGTTTCCACTCCAAGAGCTGGGATTCAGGGAAAGTAGGCATGTCAAAGATCTTATCACATGATGGTGATAGGATTTTGGTATAACACTCACTATTTATACTAGTTTCTGACTTGACAATTACTTCCGAGGGTCGATATCTCTAGGAGAGTCTAATAACCATAGTGCCCCTCAATTGTGGGGACTTTCCCCCCTGATCAACAAGGAGGGTTAACCCCAAGTCAATTATGGGGACTATTTCCCTAACTTACAATGGAGGATTAACCTCAAGGACTTTACATTCCTTTAATATATTAATGACTCTCTCGATAGGAACATCGGGGTACAATGAAATACAATTGATTCTCCTGATAGAAACATCGAGGTACAATACAAGATATAAAAGTGAATAGATTCTGAAGTTACAAATCCATCAACACTCCCTCTTAACTAGGAAGGTATTCTCTTGACACAATTCATTGGCATAAGTCTTCTTCTTTGGATCATCATCAAAGCTGGATCATCATTGGATCATCATCAAATCTAGATCATCATTGGATCATCATCAAAGCTAGATCATCACTGGATCATCATCAAAGCTGGATCATCATCAAAGTTGGATCATCACTGGATCATCATCATCATCATCATTACTTCTGCTATCTCGATCAACTGGTGTTGTCTCTTAATTCTACTTGTCATAGGAAGTTCTACAGAGCCAATCCTTTTCCATGATGTTTTTAGGCCTAGCATCCGTGTAGTTCTTCATCTTCTTCAGCACTTATATCTGACTATGGAAGGAACACATCCAAGAACCATGTCAGAAATGCCCGCCCAACACTTACATATGACAATGGGAGGAAAAAATCCACCACCATGTTAGAAAGGCATCCTCATTACTCACATCTGATCATGGGAGGAACACATCCACCACCATGTCATAAAAACCCAACACTCACATCTGACCATTGGAGGAACAAATCCTGCATCCATGTCAAAAATGATCTGCACTTACATTTGACCATGAGAGGAACACATCTAGAATTCATGTCAGAAGGGATTTGCACTTACATCTGACCATAAGAGGAACACATCCAACATTCATGTCAGAAAGGCTCTACACTTACATCTGACCATGAGAGGAACCAATCTGGCATTCATGTCAGAAGGGCTCTACACTTACATATGACCATGAGAGGAACCAATCCAGCATTCATGTCATAAGGGCTCTGCACTTACATCTTACCATGAGAGGAACCAATCCAACATTCATGTCAGAAGGGCTCTACACTTACATCTTACTATGAGAGGAACTAATCCAGCATTAATGTCAGAAGGGCTCTGCACTTACATCTGACCATGAGAGGAACCAATCCAACATTCATGTCAGAAGGGCTCTGCACTTACATCTAACCATGAGAGGAACCAATCCAACATTCATGTCAGAAGGGATCTACACTTACATCTGACCATTAGAGGAACCAATCCCGCATTCATTTCAGAAGGGATCTGCACTTACATCCGTTGGGATGATAGGACATGCCTACTATCATCTAGGGAAAGGCTCAGCACTTACATCTGACCATGGGAGGAACCAATCCTGCCACCATGTTAGAAGGGCACATCACTTATATCTGACCATGGGAGGAACCAATCCTACCACCATGTGAGAAGGTATCATGGACTCATCACTTCCCCTTGGAAGGAATCTCGATATGGAGAACATCAAGCTTCTCCCTAAAGTACTCAAACTTCTCTCTATCCATTTATAGCATAGAATCACATCAAGGATGATTACGTCCAAGGATAACCTGCAAGCTTCGCCAGGACCGATTACATCCGAGGACAACCTACAAGAACATTTACCTCTGAGTGACCTACGAGCTTCACCAGGATTTTATGCTCAGATGACCTGTCACATCGGCTATTCTATAACTCCCTCTTTTGAAAGATCTCGATTGAGATCACAAACCAGAGCTTCATTGCTCCTTTCCTTCTTCTTCTGTACTTAGTTCCACGTAGGACTGCTTCCTACTAAACCAAGAGATCACACCTAATCCCATACTGAAGTAGCACCCCGAAGTGCTCTTCCTATCAATGGCACTGCCTGCCCCATCTAAATCCACAGAACCCTCCAAGTTGATGTTTTGATTTTCCTCATACTTGATCCCATAATCAATGGTACCCTTCAAGTACCTCTGAATATGATTTGCAACAAATAGGTGAACATGTCTCGGATCCACCAAGAACTGGCTGAATGTGTTCACAACAAAGAAAATATCTGGTCTTGTATTCGTCAAGTACATCAAGGACCCAATCATCTAATGATACATCGTAGCATCAACCAAATTTGATGAATCATCACTCAATAGCTTCATGTTCAATGCCATAGGTGTTGTCATGGATTTGCAGTCCATCATCGTGAACCTCTTCAGGATCTCCACTGCATACTTCCCTTGTCCCAGGGAAATTCTATCCACATTCTACCACACCTCCATGCCTATAAACTAGTGCATCATATCCAATTCCTTCGTCTCGAACTCGGAAACAAGTCTCCTTCTTGCAACCTTAATGAGTTCCTCTTTTCTATTAGGAACAAGTGATTGACATATAACAGGAGCATCACTAGTCTTCTACCTTCAATCTTGAAGCAAAGTTTGGAATATACTTTTCTCTTAGTAAATCTTAGATCCATCAGTAAGCTATCCATCCTATCATACCATGTCAAACCTCAGTATCTTTTGCAGTCACTCCCTCTGAAGCTGAGCATCATACACCCTCTTTCTTTCGTACTCTATGCATTGAAACATTTTGTACTAGAATTACAAGTAGCTTCCTATGCTACTAATATTCTATGTATCCATCTAGGTTCACTGGATAGCAAGATCCTCTTTCTTGAAAACGTTCTTCTTGCACCCATTTGTGAGATTGTCATCCTCTATAGGCTTTCATCTTCAACCTTGTAGAAAAGGTTAATATCTTCATCACTCTAGGTGATATTCAAGATCCTCATGTATGTGTTATCCCATGGGTGTCTTCCGAGCTCGTACAAGGCCTTCTTTAATTTGCACACATGATTCTACCTATCATGTATCCTAACTTCCAGTGGCTACAAATGTCTTTTCCTATTCTATGCCTTCTTACCATGAGAAGCCTCATGCTATGAATCTTTCCTTGTATCCCACGATGTTTCCATCTACTGCATGTTGGATATTGGAGATCCATATGGAAGACATTACATTCTTCCCTTGAGGTCTCAATACCATATCCTAAACATCATTCTTCTTGAACTAGTACTCTCCTTCCCTTTCTTCTTGGCTACTTTTTCATAGCTTGGAAGGATTTGCATCAAAGATGTTGCTCAACAGTGTCACATAAATGCACTGTGTCTGAGACCTCTTTCTTTCTTTGAAAGTATCATCATATTATTCTTCATCTTGGATTATTTCTTGAACGGTTGTCACTTGTTCTTCGGAACAAGTCTCATTCTTCTTTTCTTGTAGGTGATTGTATGCGATCTTTCCTACAAGTCAAATGCATTAGTAGTATGGTTAGAAACATTTCATAAGGTATATTCATAATGAAAAACTATTTTTCATCAAGATATAATCATGCAACTATTTTATCCAATACAACATTTATCCATATCTTACAGAAACTTTCTAGATGCCTTCCATCTCTACCAAGACAACATTGAGATTGTGCACTAATCCAATATGTCAGCAAAGAGGTTTCACTCTAGATAAGTAGCAAATGAGATTTGTATAGCACCATGGTATACTTACCTATCACGTGCATATTAGTAGTATATGGTTGTTAATGCAAACATTCTATCATGCATAATACATTAGCTGTATATAAACAAATGCATAACAAAACAATATCATGAAATGACAATTGAATACTTATCTTTATTTGTGTAATGGGTATACTCCTTCTTTCAGCTTCATCATATTCTTCATTCATAACATCATCATTTCTTATCCAAATGGTTAAGATGGATAAGAGGTTCTTCAAGAATTGATTTCTTCATATTCCTCATCGCTTGAGGGATCTTCTTTGAATAATGAGTGCTTTATCTTCAGTTTCTCCCATCTTCTCTTCTCTTATTATGGGTCGAGCTTCATCTGGTGTGTGCTATTCCTAAATTTTGTTGAAAGTAATCACTTCCTTCTGATACACATTCCTTGAATGAATGAATCCAATGATCTTGGGAGGCCATTCAAGGTGGTTATCACAACATCTTCATTCTCTACTTCTTCATCCACTTCTTCAAGTTGTTCTTTGATTTGAGAGACCCTTGTAAAGTATGATTGTATGGTCTCTACATTCTAGATTTTTACATTCTTTAACGGGTTTCTCAAAGTCATCTTCTGATTTATGTTCTTCCCTTCAAATAGTTTGGTCAAGGAATCAATCATCTCTTTAGGTGTCTTTGGGGAATACACTTGTCGTATAAGGTGATCCTTGATTGAATCGGCAATGATAAGGCTTTAGCCTCATCTCCATCTGGAACTCGAACCTCTTGACTCATGTAGGTGTCCAATTCATTTTCTTCAAGAACTAGTCAAAACTTATACTTCCATGCTCGAAATGTTTTGGGTTCACCAATATTGTCATCAAGCTGGTGTGATAGGCCATTTGAAATGAGAACCTCAAATGTAAATAGCAAAAGATTAGATCTTACTGATTTGATGTTTTTATCCTGGTTCTGGATCTGGCTTATCTAGGGTTTTTCAGAGAAACCATAACTTTCAAAACTTTGAATGTCTTAGATCTGACTGGATAGAAATATGGGCCTATTCAAGGCGAGTTGTCCAATGCACACCTTTTCTGAAAACAATGGAGGGAAGCTCCCAGAATAGGAAGTCTTAGTTTTCCAATTTCCTCTACATAAATCCATGATATTGTTTCTACAGTATATCCGAAATTATGAATCCTATGTGTCTGACACTTTCCACCAAGGTAGCCTCTCCTGTCATCTTTCCAACACCATAGGTTTGAGTAGAATTGGTTTCTCCAATTGGGACTTATGAGATTTTTCCCAAGGTGACTTACTTTAGTACTGATCAGCATAATGAACTTGTACGGACTTCCACATGTCCTTGTTGCATCATGTTGTTGAAACCCACCAAAAAGGCCTCTTCAATAGGGGTTCTCACTCTGTCAATGCCCAACCAGTGCAATCTCCCTAAGCACAAGCCCATACATGTTTTACCCTGCCCAGCAACACCCGCAAAGCGGACGAAGTCTCACCTGAGATGTTCAAGGAAGAGCTATTGGAGGATATGGGGATCTGACGGGGAGACACCACAACTGCTAGATTAGATCTTTGTCGTCGACATTAGGTCATTTCCACAACTTGCAGAGTGCATCCAGAACTTATTCAAACATTATTGATTCATTTCCACAACATCATATAGTTTTCACAATATCTCTAATACCGCAGCATTATTCATAAAACATATCAACTCATAGTGCAACAGAACATAACAGACTTAAAAGCTGATCACATAAATATAGAAACAAAGATTAAATCACAGCAACATCATAACAAATCAGGTTGCTACATCATAATAGATTAGATCGCAGCAGTGATAATAGACAAGATTTGCGCAACAACTGTCATATCATATTAATCCTACATAAAGGATCCAAATTACACAATTCTTCTCCAAAATTGGAGACTGCATACATTAGAAAAACCCATATAAATCGTAGATACAAGGGAAATTCTTCAAAAAATATATCGCACTAGACCTTAGGATATAATTATCCTCTGATACAATTCTCCTATTATGATCATAATCTTTCTTCTCCTTTTTCTCTCCCTTTCTACTTGCAAAACTAGATCTATAAATAGGCTTGCGCCTTTTCATTGAAGGTCCACTTCTAACTAACTTAAAACCGCTAATGACCTATTGCAAAAAAACTTGGTCAAATAATATATAAAATATTCAATTCAGTTATTCTTCCACCCATCGTGTTGATCTGGCCTTGCGTGGTACTGGGTGAGGTTGCATAGCTTCTGCGACACTACGCAACTCACTTTCCAAAACCTCTACCAATAGGACCCCAACACGGTCTTGTGGCTTGTCCCTGAGCCACATCAGATTGACAGGGTATGTGCCAATGTCTGTGACTTGAAATCTTTGAATTGTTGTGTGATCTCATGAACCTGAAGCTGGAGTTTATCAGTAGTACTTTGACAATGAGTCAAATCCTACTATACTGGGTGCTCTTCTTTGGCCTTGTTGTTGACCATTTATCGATTCTCTTGTACTTCCTACAGTGTGGCGACTTCCTACACAGCCAACTATCCACTGATTTCTTGAAACTAGTCAAGCTGAGCACGACTCTTTTTTTTTTGTTCTAGCACACAGGTGGCTCACTATTGTAGGTCCTTTAGTTCCTCGGCCTATGTGATATGTACCATCAGTGGCATATCCCTCAATGAGGTCTTCAAGGTTACTAGTTGACCTTCGGCTTCTTACACTTGCATAGTCAGGTGATCAAGCTGCTTATCCTAGACAACGCTATGCTAAAACTACGTTGTCACCTCCATAATGATTTTTGCCTCTTGCTCCATGCTGCCGAACTAAGTTGTGATGTCTTCAATGGAGACCCTTCATTCCGCAACCTACTCCAGCAGCATCCTAGGTTGTAGCAGGGCATTGAGCATTTAGTTGGTATCCTGAATCTGAACGGTACTTTGCCCCAATCTCTTGGCCTTTTTGACTGGGGTGAGCTCGATCGTGCTCTAAAAAATGTGTTGGCAGGTTTTAGAAACAACTTGCTCGACTTCACCGCACTGGGTACACATCTGTGCCCATTTAATAATAAGGTGGTCTCGTACTTTTTTCAGTTCAGTAATCTCTTCAGCAGCCTTTCGCTACAACTCAACCTGTGTTGCCTTCAAGGCGTCGATCTCTCACACTCTTTATTTTTTCAGCTACACGTGGACCTAATGCAGCTCATCTGCCTATTTCTGTAGCTTCTTTACTGCACTCTATGACTGGACATAGCCCTCAGTCAGTTCTTTCTGTTGTTTCTGAATTTCCAGGGTGAAAACATGTTGCAACTCCACTAACGCCATAGCATACAACTTGTTCATATCCAAAGCCACACTCTAGATTTGTTGGAGCAACTGGTGAACTTCCTCATTTCCAGCGTCGATCGCAGTCAGGGGAACTTGCACGTTCCTATCCTGGGGCTCAGTACTGATCGACGGGATGTCCTGCATCATGGGTCTTGGAGATGTATTCCTAGAAACAATACCAACAATCAAATCTAATTGATCTCTTACCACACCAAATTATTCATGGTTCGACTCTCGTATCTCCTTTATCGCAGCTGCGGATGAGTTAGTATCCGCTTTGATAAGCCACTGCAGTTGGTCCTCCATCCTCAACCTGGTACCACTGCCTGCCTCATATTATTGGTGCCTTTTGGTGAGAGTCTCCTCCCGCATGCATTGTGCTGCATCCTCAGGGTCCGTCGACAACTCGTTGTCAGAGTCGTGAGTGTTCAACTCCTTCTAGGCAAGCTCTTCTAGGAATCCGGTGGTGCCTATTTAGATAATTCCTCCTGACTCACGAGGTTTCACCACTCTGTCGACCACTCTTGGAGAATGGAATCCAATTATTCTATCATGACCTTATAAGGAAAAGGTGGCCACTTTCGATCGGGGTCCCGCCACGCTTGAATGTAGATAGAGTGGGGCCGAATGGAAAACTGAAGGATTCGCTGATACTTGGCTTGGAATAAGGAGAGACTTGAGGAAAAAAAATGGTTGTGGCTTGTAATGCTTCCCAATAAACCCAAAATTGAATTGCACATTCCATCTGTTGACTGAGCTCTTCAACCCACCATAATGTTTGATACCGTGCACCTTGGTGCACCTTCACCACATCAACTGCCATTGGCTGGTAGTCCTTAGGTTCCATCTAGGAGATAAGGGCAATAAGGATCAACAACCAACTATATGAAAATGGATGCCCGGTCTGAGTAGCAAGAGCGTCTTCTAGTAACTGATTCAACAAGAATAAGGACCAATTCATTTGTACACCCTCCGCACACTTTTGGGTGCAGGAGACAACACCCAAATTGCATTGGACTTGTTGATTTCCCCAAATGACCTTGCTCACCAGAATCCTTGTGCCGATGTGCATCGAATGTGATTTAATTCTATTAATGCAATAAGCATGACCATCATGCTATAAAACAAAGTGCTCCTTCAGCTGCTTGGCAATATTTTTATCCAGATCCCTAACATGTATATACTACATCGGATCTTCCCCAGCCTTCGGTAATCCTGTGATGCTTGCGATCAAATATACAGTAACCAAGATGGGTGTATTCAACCACAACGTCCCTTCATGGAAACAAGCCAACAATTGCTTTACACATTTATGGGATTCATTCAATCACCCAAAATGAGGCATATTGATGAGCCCCAACAATCTAGATTGGTCTAATCCACTCGCCCATGGCTTAGGAATTCGTTAAATGGGGGCACCAGGCGCCATTAGGACTGATTCATAGGGCTCATCCCTAACATATTTAAGCAATAGCAAGTCATGATCTTAAAATTTCAACCTAATCAACGCAGGGATAATTTTGACCAAGCACTTCATCCCCTCCAACAGTGGTGACAATTTTGGTGGATACTTCTAACTTTTTGATGGCTGCCTCGGCTTAGCTCTCGGATGCTTAGGAGAAACATATACCAAAATTTCATGAACAAAGACACCCCAAGGCACTGTGGACTCAACATCTCCCAAGCTCAATGACCTGGTCTGTACAATTCCTTCTCCTTGCATTCTCGCTGACGTGCGAGTTCTCCTCTTCTGCGGTGGCATGGGACTGGGCCTCTGAGCCTGTTGCTTCCACTTGGGAATGGATGATGAACTGACTTGCATGCTCATAATTTCTTCTTCAATAGCCATGGGCTGAATAGAGGACTCATAATCACTTGAAATATCAATGATGTCGAGGTCGCTCAGCATGCCTCACACCTCAAACCTTTAAATGCACTCAACAGCTCTAACTTGCAACACTACAACTCACTCAACAGCTCACACCACACTACACAATTCTCCCTTTGCTTCACACTCTCCTCACTCAACTGAACAATGCCATCCTTACACATCTCATGCACTTTTTATATCCACCTCCGACTTAAAATTCATCATTTCCAAATCTATTATCACCATTATTACTAAATTTGGTATTAATGACACCAAATCCGTTGGCAATCTTACTCCTCGAACGATCGGATCAATCATTAGTGCAGGTTGCTTCAACAAGCACCGCTAACTAACTGTTTTAACTACCTACATTTATTACTTGAGTTGACCAACCCGCATCCCTAAAACTATCCCAAGTGGTCAACCAATCATCGCTACAAAGTTGAACCTTGCGTAGCCTCTCCCTCAGGGCGTGCCTTGCTGCTCTGAACTATTTTTTTTTCACAGGGCCTCAAGTAGTGTTCATCATCGGCCCTGGCCTATAGGTCTTCAAGTGACTCCCATTGACAAGCATCATTAATACTACACCACCAGAAGTAATGGAATGAACAAGATACAGACCTAACCAGTGGATTTGTAACTTACCGGGATGCTTGATAAACTTGTTGTCATATAAAAACACTAGATCACCTTCTGCAAACTATTTTTTCTTAATGTGGAAATCATGCCACACCTTTTGTCGATCCTTCGCAACCTATTGGTGGAATCCAATGATAAAACGGTCTTCTTCGAGCTGAACCAATTGTGCAACGCACTCCTCTAATGCTTCTGCATCATCCATGCCTGTGACCGTAGCACTGTACAGACTGGGAACAATATACTCCATGGGCATGACTGCCTCTTTCCCATATACAAACTTAAATGGTGTCTGACTAGTTATCTATTTACAAGTAGTGCGATAGGCCCATAGCATTGCTAGTATTTTTAGGTCCCAGTCATCGCGGTTATTGTTACATACCTTAGTCAATGTTGTTTCCAAGATTTTGTCGAATGCTTTGATGATCCCATTCGCTTGTGGATGGTATGGTGTACTCCTCTTATGTTGCACCTGCAACTCATTAGTTAGCGCATTCACATTCCAATTGACGAAGTGACTACCCTGGTCACTCATCAAGATCCTAGGACACCCAAACTATGTCATAATGTTTTGAAAGATGAACCTCGCTACTATTGCAGCGATATAATCAACAACCAGTGCAGCCTCCTCCCACCTAGTGAAATAGTTGGTTTCAGTAATTATGTATCGTGCACCAGTCTGCTACCCTGGTGGATTAATAGGACTCACAAAATCCATAGCTCATTTATCAAATGGTTGCAAAGTCACCTGTGGTACTAGTGGCATCTCATCCCTCAACGATGTTTTACCAAAACACTAGCAGAAATCACAGCTCCTTGCGTATTTTGTGACATCATTATGGAACATAGGCCACCATAGTCCATTGTGCAACACCTTCTGCACAATAGCCCATCCTCCATAGTGACTTCTCGCAATTCCTGCATGTGCTTCTTCGAGAATGGGACCCTGCTCATGCGGTAAAATACACCATCGGAATATTTCATCCTATCCAAGATTATATAATTTTCCCACAATTAATTGAAAATAAGAAGCCTTTACTACTAACGGCTTCTTTTGGCTAGTCGACATGTCCTATGGGGCAACAACAATGGCCAAAAATTGAATAATGGGTGCATAGTGATCCTCTACGATGTCAACACAGAACAATTGTGCATATGGAAATATGTCCTCAATATTGGTCGGTTCTTCCCCATTCTTGATGTAAGAAGGATGATCCAGACCAGCATTCAATCGCCTTGGCTTCACAACTATTTCAAAATCAAACTCTTGGAAGAGTAACAACCATCGACAGATCTTCCCCCCAACACAGGATTATTGACCAGGTATTGCAAAGCAAAATGATCGGTGAACATCTTGAAATGTCTTCCCAATAAGTAGTGCCAAAACTTTTGCAATGCATAAACCATCGCCAAGCCTTCCCTTTCCATCGTTGTATAATTTCATTCAGAAAATGACAAATTCCTACTGGTATATGTGATTGGGTGATCCAGGTCGCCCTACCCTGGTTGCACAAGAAAGACCCCCAACGCGATAGAAGAAGCATCAACGTGCACATGGAACTCCTTATTCCAATCAAGAAAAACCAGTATGGCCATAGAGGCCATATTGAATTTCAAAGTGTCAAAGCTTCCTTGACATTCCTGATTCCATTCATAAGTTGCATCCTTCTTTAGTAGCTTTTCCATGGGGGCAGTAATCACAGTGTATCCTTTGATAAACTTGCAATAGTATCCTGTATGCCCCAGTGTAGCCCAAAGTATCGTGACATTCGTTCATGGTGGTAGACTAAGGATTAGCTCAATCTTCACTGGATCAACCAACAGACCTTCTTTGCATACTATGTGCCCTAGTAGCATGCCAAATGGTGCACAAAAGTACACTTTTTAGAATTTATGGCGATCTAATGTTGTTGACACCTTTCTAGCATCAGTCATAGGTTGTCCAGATGGTCCCTAATTAGTCCATAGACAATCCAGTCATCCATATACACCTACATGAACTTTTGAATAAAATATTTAAATACAACAACAACTACACAAGAGAATATGACTGGTGCATTTTTCAGCCCAAATGGCATGACTATATATTGAAAACAACCCCACCCAGTGACAAATGTAGTCTTATGGTGATCCTCCTTCATAAGTTGGTCTGGTGATATCTTGAAAATCCATCTGTGAAAGAATACATCTCCTAGCTACCTATGCCTTCAAGAACTTTGTCTGTAAAAGGGGTCGAGAACAGATCGTGCATGCATGCATCATTCAACTTCTGTAGGTCGACGCAAATGCTGATTTCACCTATCTTTTTATCCTACACCACCATAGGACTTATCCATTCAGATTCTTGTACAAGCTCGATGATCCCAACATCAAGCATCCAGTCAATCTCAGCCTTCACACGGTCCTTGTATCGTGGATTCAATCGATATGGCCTCTATCACTCAGTTTGGAATCTAGTTTTAACATGATTTTCATCTTCCCTGAGTCTCCTAAAATTCCCTTCATCTTTGAAAACCATGTCATAAAAAGGTCCTGTAATTGATGAAGTAGGTCCTTGATATTGGCCATGGTCTCCTCATCCCAGTAGTCTCCGACATTGGAAAATTTTGGGTTCTCTGCGGACCCAATGTTGATTTTTTGGATCCTCAGCGGCTGACTCATAGATTCCGTCAGTATGTATGGGGCTGCGGCATCACGGCTTCCTTCTGAATCTGGAATATTAACATTCCACAACTCATATTCATATTCAGGTTCCCCAGACAAGTTGTAACAAGTCATCATGGATTGGATGGAACAATGTGCATGTAGATCAACGCGATAGGCAACAGGGATGACCCGGAGTATGATGTCATGGATGATTTGTATAGAATTGCATACCTCTAGGTTGATGTCCTGAAAACTAAATGCCTGCGTAAAAAAAATAGACAACTCCTCCCAAGTGGTGATAGTTTTGCGCAACTATAATACCACATACCAAGATCTCTGCATTTCTTCTAGAGTGTGAACGAAAGCATGGACCCATTTTTCGCTGGGTCGCAACGCCCATAAATTCTGACACTTGATTAAATGACTGGTGGGATCATTCCATCCGTCATATCTCCCAGCATGATATATCTATAAATCGTTGAAGCGCACCATCATCAATCTACAACACTGTTCCCAGTAAAATATCATTTGTTTGTGTGTTTCCCACCATCGAGCTAGAGTATCTTTCAGTGCTACATCAAGAGCCAACGTCCTTTGCGGTTCAAAAACTTTATTTTCAAATTCTTGAAAGAACTCTGATAGTCCCAGTAGTCCTTCATAAATGGGAAACTCTGTAGTTTTAGTTGCAACCTATTGGAGAAACTACGTAATCAACCCGCATTTCTTGAATGATACTTCATGCAACCTATTTTGCCAGTTTTCTAGAGCATCATCAGAGTCAGAGGAACTAGAACTTACACTATTCCATCCAAGTTTTCTATGGATGGCAGGATGGATGTAGTCTTCAGAGATGTTATAAGCGTGTTCCTAGATTCTGCCGATTTCATCCCTTACAGGTTCAATATATCTTCATCCCTCCTAAGGGTCCATAGGAGAAATGACCCTAACATCCTGGTTTTCGAATGTCATAACTCATTTTTTGAATTTGATAACCACCATGCTATCATGATCCCATCTACTCCCTAGCAGAGTGGATAGGAACCCCCATCTTCAACTACTTATATCACATCAAAGTCAGCATGTGTTTTCATACCTTCAATGTTGACAGCAAGTTTGAAACATGACCAAGAGGATAAACCTTCACTTGATTTGCAAGTCACAACTGTACCAGTGAATATCCCAATGTTGGAATTCTCATCAATTTCCAGGTTTTCTTGGTCCCAATATTTACGTCTGATCCAAGATCCAGAATGATCGAGTCAACCTCATAATCTCTTATATGGATATTCATCCTCATATTTTTGCATGTCTTCCTTTTTTGCAAAGAATTTACTATAAAATCCTTCACTACCTTATCCAGGTGGTGCAATAATGTCTCAAGCTTGACTAGGGCATCATGGCGCCCCTGCCAGTGATAGATAACTCTCAAAGAACTGCCGCAAGGTACCATGTTGCGGCGATGGTCCTGCCTCTACGAATGGATTGAAAGCAAATGACATATCAATAATTGGTAACTTACCCAGATTTCTCCTGATTTCATTCTTTTCACCAAAGAAAGTATCTTTCTCTATTGCAATAACAAATTCCACCTTTTTCTTTCCAGCGAGCCGAACTTGTTTCCACGGTCCATCGTCTCCAATTGTCGCACCGGCACGAGTGATGATCCGAACGTCAACATCCTTCATTCGAGGCTCGACCTGAATTGTTGCAACTGTTGGTCCTTGATTCAAGTTCAATGGCATGTTCTAATTCAATGGCTGATTCATTGGCTAGTTCTAAGTCTGAGTCTATGTTGGGACCTGATTCTGCATTCTCAGTTGGTTCAATACCTGGTACGCAGGCTTATTCTGATTTTGTATGTTCTGCAACTGAGGAATGTTGCCATCCTACCATTTTGCAATCAACTGAGGGAATTTTTCAGCATTATGAGTGCTGGATACACAATATGTACACTATGCATGAGGGCACTCCCTCTGATAATTCCCAAATACCCCATAGGAGTAACACTGGATTGAGTCATGACCTCGTCCTCCTCCTCGACCTCTAAATCCTTTCGTGGAATCCTCCTCAAACTCCTCCTTCCTGAGACTGCGGTTGGGCCATCTATTGCTACGGTGGGTTTGGTTGCTGGTGGACATATTATGCAGCTTGAACATATTGTGGCTGATTATACTATAGCCGTGGTGCCTGTTTATACTGTGGTTGTGCCACCATTTGTGGCTGAGATACAAACTGCGGTTGCACTGTAAATTGTTCTTGCGATTGTGCGAGGATAAACTGCAATGGAGGTGGTGGTGTATACGGAACTTGTGCTGCTAGTTGCATGACTTGGAACTATGCTTGTGCTATTTGGGGGTCCTCTCCTTTCACAAAATATGAATCATACATTATTTCTTGGAACAAATAATAAGCTTGGTAGTTTTTGCCATCATGTCCCATTGATTAAAAAAATGTGCAATACAAGTTTTCAGCCTTCGTAACCCTCTTCTGCATGTATTCGAAATTTTCCTGTCGATGCCCATAGACTTGACATATGTGACACCATGGTATACTAGCACAGCTCAATAGGTTTGGGGCTCCCAACAACAAATAATTCCTGAACGTTGGACATGTGTCATTGGTATGTCCACCTGCATGGTACATTCCTTATCCTTTTTGATATCTTGCAGTTGGAGTGTTAGTTTGGCAAACTGTGCTTGAATCTGGTTCATTTCGACTACACTTTCTCCTAGTGGTGATGCCTCCAATTTCATGGTGGTCTCCAAAGCCTCGCTTTGCGTCGCAATCTTTTGTTGCATTAATGTTTTTTAGATATCTGGGACAAGCGCTGCGATGAACCATTCCTTGTGCTGAACATCGCTCATCTGAAAACTGACCTGAGCCATCAATGTATTAAATAAATGATCAAAGTCCCAAATCATTTTATTGGGGAACTATTTGATCTCTTTCAATTTAGTAATATATTGAGCCTCAGACTTTTGCTTCTTGATTTCTTCAAATAACCCTATTTGGATGTCATCCGATGTCTTCATGGTATCTCCATAAGGAATCTATGTGAATCTCATGAACCATTCCAGTGCACGACCCCTCAATGTAGTGGACAACTGACTTTTCTTGACATCATCAGTGACAATTTGTCAGGCAGTCTACATCGCCTCACATAAGAACCAGTACTGCCCTCGATCATTAGTGCCATTTCCATTGAATATTGGTAACTTCATTTTGTCGCCCGTTATTTTGGGCCTTCTTCCTCCTACTAGTGTTCTATTAACAGAATATTGCTAACATGTTGGGAAAGTTGACGTAGAATTCACATTTCTTCCTTGTAGTGGAGTAGTGCATGGAGGTGTGAACACATTACTACTGGGGTTTAATCCTGTCATCCTTCTGGGCCTGGGCCTGGTTGTCCTCGTCATCACAGAAAGGTCGCTTCATCCCATTTTTTTTCTTCATGGCATCCCACTTCGATCATAGCAGGACCTTCTCTCTTCCTCTTCCTCTTCTCTCGAAACCTTTCTTCTCCCCTTGTACAACCATTTGTTTCCTTGATGACCTTCACATTCTCACTAGAAATCATGCCCATCTTCCCCTTATCTTCTCATGCATCTCCCCCCTTTCATCATAGTTCCTACATCCTCTGCACAGCAGAGTTCTAGTACTCTTGGTCCATATTTAGAATACCTTTTTCACAGACTAGTTGCTTAATTGACAGCTGCATCGACAACAAGAATCTTCCTCGAGGTCCACTGAAGAACTCCCTTTCTGCCTTGGTAAAATATTTATTGGTGTTGATGGAAAACTTAGTGATTTACCCTTCTAATATAATATCCAACCATACTTCAACCTCCCGCGATGACTTATTGTTGGTTTCTTGTAACACCTGGATCAGCTCCAGGGTCCAGGATGTCGGGTCTCCTCCTTAGAAGTTTGTCTTCTTCTTAGTGAATTTTTCCAGCCATTCATGCAAGAGGACAGGAAATTCACAAAAGAACCATTCGTGACAATCATCGTAGATATACCTATCCAACCAGTGGCCTGTCGACAACTTCATATTCTAATTTTCAGCTTCAGCAAACACCCACAACTTTATTTCAAACCAACCTTCTATCTCCAGTAGATTCGAATGAAAAAACATATCGTCCTCTTAATAGAAACTTGGTCCCGACAATGGAACCATTTGTTGGCGAAACCAACCAACAAATCCTTGTCGACAGGGGTTTTCACTCATTCGACACCCAACCAGAGCAATCTCCCTAAGCACCAGCCTGGAAAGGTTTTACCCTGCCCAGCAACACTCGCAGAGTAGACGAATTCTCACCCAAGATGTTCAAGGGAGAGTTGTCGGAACCGAGTTTCCAACAGTGGGGACAGAGGATATGGGGTTCCGATGGGGAGACACCATAACTTCTAGATCAGATCTTTGTTGTCGATGTTAGGTCATTTCCACAACTTGTAGAGTGCATCCAGAACTTACGCAGACATTATCGATTCATTTCCATAGCATCATACAATTGTCACAATATCGCTAATGCTACAGCATTGTTCATAAAACATATCAACTCATAATGCAACATAACATAACATACTTAGAAGCAGATCACATCAATATAGCAATAGAGATTAAATCACAACAACATCATAAAAAAGAAGGTTTCTACACCATAACATATTAGATCGTAGCAGTGATAACAAACAAGATTTGCGCAAGAACTGTCATATCATATTGATATTACACAAAGGATCCAAATTACACAATTCTTCTCCAAAAGCGAAGACTGCATACATCAAGAAAAACCAGATAAATCATAGATACATGGGAAATTCTTCAAAAACTAGATCGCACTAGACCTTAGGCGATAATTATCCTCTGATGTGATTCTCCTATGATGATCATAATCCTTCTTCTCCTTTTTCTCTCCCTTTATACTTGCAAAACTATATCTATAAATAGTCTTGTGCCTTTTCATTGAGGGTCCACTTCTAACTAACTTATAACCTCTAATGACCTATTGAAACAAAAATTTGTCAAATAATATATAAAATATTCAAAGCGGTTATTCTTCCACTCATTGTGCTGATCAGGCCTTACACGATACCATGTGAGGTTGTGCACTTGTCACGACACTGCGCAACTTACTTACCAAAACCCCTACCAAAACTTCATCAGCATCTAAAACTTTAACCACATAAATTAGAGTCCGTGTCCTATCTATAACATATTGAGTAATTTCATTTGGACCTTCATAGCCTGTGATATAGCAATTCTCCCTAGGTGTTCTATTTAGGGATGAATCCTGGAAGAGGCTGGAACCTTGATTTGGAGGACTCATGTCTCCCAAAATATAGAGAATATGAGGCTAAAATTTTTACACAGGGTACATCAAGATTTTATATTTTTCCTGTGAAATTTTCAGCCCCTGAGACGATTTCAATCCCTAGATATATAAAATGTACCAAAACTACATTTTTTAGTCTTTTAGGGTTTTTCAGGATGGAGGTTAAACTAGGGTTTGACTTTCCGAGGGTTTTACTCAATAAAAAACTTTGACCTTGGTCTCTAAACTTTGATTTTGATAAGGATATAAATCTTATGATGGGATCACTCAAAAATTTCTCTTTTGTAAAAATACCTAATTTCCCGTAGCAAAAACTGAAACTGCCCGGAGTCAAATTCTACTTCGATAGAAAGATGCGCCCTTCAATGGAGAGTTACCTTAGGCTCCTTTTGTTGATGGATTGTGGACAGAGACCCAAAACGTAAGAATACCTAGCTTCTGTAGCTGTATAGTGTCATCCCCTCAGGTTAGCACTAATAACATGTTATATTTTTATCATTTAAGCAATATGATCTAGGATCTTATCTTAGAGAATAACATGCATAGCAATAATCACAAGAGACAAGCGACATAAATATTTTCCTCAAGGAAACCATAAAGGAGAAAACCTTACAAATTACTTAGAGATAGAATGAGCACCAATGGTGTATAAATAATAGATCAATGCTATGTGCAATGATGCTAAGAAGAAGCACAGGAAATGGATCTTGCTACTAAGAATTCTCATAAGCATACATAGGAAAACTAGAGAGAAGAAAAGAGACTGAATCACATGAATGAAGAGATGAATATTGGTGTGTATCCTTCCATTGAATAATTATGAATAATAGTGTACATAAATATTACATCCCTCATAGGAAAATCGAATTGTATGGAAACAACTCATAAAGCTCGAAAAGGCTGACTTACCAAAATATATCAAACCCCCATAGGTGGCTAAAGCACTTACCAAATCTATAAAGGACCTCACGAGTTGGAAAAAGCATGAGTAATTTTTCAAGGAGATGGAAATAACATGCTAATCCTAGAAAATGGAGAAAAACTAATGGAGGATGGGTTGGAAACAAAAGCTCCCAGTTTCCTAGTTGACTAGCTTTTATCTTATCCATAGAAATGCAGGAAAAACAGAATAAAGCAGAATCTGCTGTAAATTCCTATATACTAATTTTGAATGGTCAAAAGGTGGTCAAGATCAACCCAGAATTGGAAATAAATCATTCCTAGGATATAGATGGCATGTATTCACTTTAAAGTGCAAGTGGATGCCAACTAATTAAGCTAGTGGGTGAATAATTAATCAAATAATGATTAATTATTTTATCCTAAGTTGGGAGTGGGTTTAATATATTCCAACACCCCCCTATAAGTCTGAATTTATGATGGTATGACAAAAAATATAGATGCATATAGGGCCCAGCAACAAGGCTACGGTCACCCTTTAACAATTATTATGTCCAGAGAAGTGAGGAAAGAGGCAAAACCACATGGGGAAAATCCTCCCTCAAGATAGGACAAGGCACAAAATTTGAAATAATGTCTTCAACATATCCTTATCTTCACTTGAATCAGCTGAGTGAACTACTTCTGGATGGAATACTTGTTGAAGAAAACATGAACTCCATGATCATGTGCTGGAGTGTAGAACCTGCAAGAAGGAAGAGGAGAGACTCCTTGTATCTCATCAACCGATGAAGTAGGAGCATTATATGAATGATTATTTCTTCTGTCAAACTCTGTTCTACAAACATAATCTGAAATGGAAAAGAGATCTGTGCATACTCCTTTCCAAAGAGTACAAAAAATAAGGCAATTTATTTCACACCCAATTCCCTGAATAGCTACAAAATTCTGATGTGAATCACATGTAAATCTTCCAATTTTTTGTAGCACATGTATAGATATGATATGAGGCTGATAAAACTCTGATATATCAGTAACATTAGCATATGGAACAGCAAATACAAAGGCTTCAGTGGCTCCATGAGGATATAGAGCTAGACTAGGAAAATTATGAACAACTGGGGAAAACTGATAGGTGTAAAAATATGAATGATGGATGGGCTTAATATCTGAACAATAAGTGTTTAGAACAGACCCAAACATGTTTAATATCAGTCAAAATATTACTAAGTACATGTATAACCAGCCAATGAAAGATAGGAAAGACTTGAAACCATGTAAGATAAATATCACTGCATAAGAGACCAATGAGGAATCAACTAGTGAGCTTGGGATTTGTATAGTATTTGGATTATTTAGAGGTATGGTAGATGGTATGGATGGTGGTATTATATGTGTATCAACCTTAAAATATTCTTCTAAATTAGAATCCAAAGGATCACATATAACCATATCAATAGACTCATGGGAATACACTGGTAATTAATCCTCTGTATGAAAGGAGGAAATAAGGAGATGTTCAAAATATTCAAGAAGGATCTGAGTATTGATGCCAAGAACAAAGGAGGATATACTGAATCACATGAGATCAAGTAACGTAAGTGGTATGGCACAAATAAGGATTGATTTGGCTAAGCAAACATCCTGGGAATCACTGGGTTGCGCACCATCAATGAGAGAGGTATGCACAAGGTGTGAAGCATCTGGCACATACATCTCAGAATATAAGATAGGAGATTTAGAGAACAATGAATGGGTTATAGGATCATAATAAACATCAATATCATCAGCAGATCCATATGTTACTTCTTTTTCATCATTAGTATCACAAGAAGAAAAATCACCTTCAAGAGACACAGAAAAAGATGGCTCTTAAATATTTGCTTCTTCATTGAAGGAGGAAGCATTCGAATGATGGAGGGCAGCAGAAACATGAACTATATGAGAAAATTATTCATCATGATCAACTTCATAAGAGAATGTAGAGGCCAAGAAATCTTGAGAAAGAGAACAAGAGGAGATGCTAGGTTCGCTCCATGCTTCATCTTCAATTTCCTGCAAACCAAAAGCTTTGTCCAAAATTTTCCAAAGCTCAAATGGAAATTCAGCAGAATATATGAGATGATATATATTTGGAGACATTCCCAAACACATAATTCCATAAGCTCTATCACAATTATTTAGCCAATCAATCTTCTCTTCATAAGACTCAGGTTCACTCAATGCACCAATGGAGACATCAAAGAGACATTGCCTCTTCAAGTATGCACTCATCTTTGGCTTCCAATATGCATAGTTGAAAGGATATAGTAGAGGAAATTTTGAATCCATATTGAATTTGTTTATATGCTCTAAGAGATACTCTCTGCAACCTGCAAAACAAACTAGGATAAAATCTTGTAAGCTAGGCAAGCTCTTCTTTAGAGAGGGATAGGAGACTGGATGTGCTCCTCAACTCTGTAGAACTTGATCAACCTTGATGCTCTGATACCATGTAGAAATAATATATCAATGCTATGTGCAATGATGCTAATAAGAATCACATGAAATAGATCTCTCTACTAAGAATTCTCACAAGCATACACAGGAAAACTAGAGAGAAGAAAAGAGACTGAATCACATGAATGAAGAGATGAATATTGGTGTGTATCATTCCATTGAATAAATATGAATAATAGTGTACATAAATATTACATCCCTCATAGGAAAATCAAATTGTATGGAAACAAATCATAAAGCTCAAAAAGGTTGACTTACCAAAATATAGCAAACCCCCATAGGTGGCTAAAGCACTTACCAAATGTATCAAGGACCTCACGAGTTGGATAAAGAATGAGTGATTTGTCAAGGATATGGAAATATCATGATAATCCTAGAAAATAAAGAAAAACTAATGGAGGATGGGTTGTAAACAAAATCTCCCAGTTTCCTAGTTGACTAGCTTTTATCTTATCCATAGAAAAGCAGGAAAATAAGAAAAAGCAGAATAAAACAGAATCTGCTGTAAAGTCCTGTATACTAATTTTGAATGGTCAAAATGTGGTCAAGATCAACCCAGAATTGGAAATAAATCATTCCTAGGATATAGATGGCATGTATTGACTTTAAGGTGCAAGTGGATGCCAACTAATTAAGCTAGTGGGTGCATAATTAATCAAATAATGATTGATTATTTTATCCTAAGTTGTGAGTGGGTTTAATATATTCCAACAAATTGAAGAAGTAAAACCCAAAGACAAAAATATGATCTCCAACATTTGTTCTCTCTCACTTGTGCCAACACTTCCCCTCTCACTCATGCGCCCCAGTTGAGTGAGTGTGTCACATGCCCAAATTTGCAAAACAGTTTTATGTTTTAAGAAACATTATGTTATATTTTATGTTAAAGTTTGTAATTAATGACCAAGTGGGGTCAAGGATAATTTAATGTAATTTCATAATATTTTATTAATAAATAAATGAAATATGAGCAAGGATGATTTTAAGGAACCATACTCATTTAAAAGTGTATAAATGTTGGCGAATATTACGGATTCTTAAAATGTCAACTATAAAATGATTGGCAATATTTTTCAAAAAATATTTTAATTTCCAAGGATTTTATATCGTTTATATAATAATTTGGCAATTTCTAGGATGAAAAAAGTTTACCCCATCAAAATTGGGTGAAACAGCGCTTCAAAAAATGCAAAATGACAAATCTTTTTTGGGAGAAAAACATGGAAAAATAGCCCACTGGGTTAAAATTCACCCCTAAAATTATCCTTGAATATGAGCCAACACCTTAGGGAAGCTGTTAAATGAGTGTTTTACTGGTCACTTGATGGAGGAGGCTGAGTTGAGAGCAGATTAACATGTGGTAGCATCCTCAAACTACTTCTAGTTGTTTCAGGAGGAAAATTTCCTATTTTTGTGGTCATGATTCCCCAAGAAAGTGGAACAAGAACAGGTGTCTCATTAAGTAAAAACTGACCCAAAATACCTAAGCATGCTAAAAAAACCTTCCCATTGAAGACAACAAAGACTACTCATTATGGATTTGTGATCATTCTGAATGAATGAAGTGCACAAGAGAATTCGATGGAGGGGACTAGATGAAGTAAGTTTGAGTGGATAAGTGCTAAAGACCTGGACTAGTGCAACTATTCTAAGCTGAGTTCATACTGCTATAAGCAAAATTGAGTTATTGTTGAACACTCAATGGAGTTGTAGAGGATTTCTAGACTACACCTCTCACCCAGTACTTCTAATTGCAGTCCAGCTCTTCTCTAGGAGTTGGTGGGGAGGAACAAGTTCCTTAAGTTGTTGTCACCTCATCTATACTTCCAGGTTTTACTTGTTTAATTCAGTCATTTAATTATTTACTGTATATTTAAAGTTTAAGATTTATCAATGATATAGTTTATTCTATTTTAATTATGTGAGGGATATATAGGAGAAATGTATATGCTGCGAAAGTTAGTAACTATCTAGATTAGGGTAAATAAGCAGAGAAATTTCTGAGTGAATTGATAGATAGAATTAAAATACCTAAACTACATTTTTCCAAACCTTTTGCAAGGTAGTACTCTAGTACAATAGATTAGCTTATTTTCAAAGAGTGGATTCAATAAAGTATGTATGCACATGCAAATGGTTATTTTCTATAGGATTTTTGTATAATTTGTTTATAGGTTTTCTTTTGTATTTTTATTATTTACTTAAAGTATTTTTAACAAACTAAATAGAGAGAGAGGCACGAGCCTAAGTATTACACACTAATATGTGTCATAATTTACACAGTAAATAAGAAAAAATCATATATTATAAATCTAATATCTTAATCATAATTAGGTAATATAGAAATAAGAAACTATTAAGAAGTAGTTTAACTTAACAAAGACAGTAATATAAGGTTAACAATTACCTAATTAGTGCACCTAAGTGAAAATGCAAAACTAGGGTTAACAAAAAAGTAAAAACTAACTCTATAAATATTTAGAGAGGAATTAGGGTTTGTAAAGAACTGTTATTTTCAAAATAGAATAAATTCACAATTTATATATATCAAAACCTAAAAGTATAATCCAAAAATACAGAAGAGAGGTAAATTTATACAATAATATTGTTTCTCTATTTTATTTCCAGAAATCATTTCTAAATCAATAATTAGGTTACTATCGAAGCATCCCACTCTCAAAAGCCCTCAAATCATAATTCATTTTAAGAAAAAAAATTAATTAATAAACTACTTAATCCTAAACCCTTGAAAGGTAAATAACAATAAAAATAGTTAAAATGATCACAATATATAAATATTAACCAAAAAAAGATACTCTTAATTCAGCTTTATGCTATAAGAATTCTTTTAATATAAGAAACAAAACTGAAGAGGCATAGTCTCATCCTATGGCCTTTTACATAAGCAATTGAGGGTTAAAATCCTGAATAAAAGTATCTTAAATACAAACAGAGATTCACTTAAAACAAAACATCTGTTTCGGCTATGAAATCCTTTCCAAAAAGAAGTTCCGCAAGAACAGCCATTAGGGATTTTTAAACCCTAAACAAATCCTCTTATAATGGCCTAATGGCCTGTTCAAATAAATTCATGGCTTAAATACAATATCAAACAACATCACTATAATTCAACCATGGTTGAAAAGGCTCAAAACTTAATTCATTAAGTCACAGCTATGAAAGCCCCAAATCCTTTCACTACAAAACTACCATTTAGGCATGAATAACAAACAGAGTATCTATTAGCCATGGACGAACACGTAACCAACAACACATGGTAGTATCATCTTAATCCACCATACAACTCATGCAGGAGAACCCCAAGTGAAACCGAGGCTTACTGGGGTGGATGCCCTCATGGAATCCTATTGGTGGAGTCCTTCAGAACCGAGCTCTAGTCTTGAGATCCTGCATAGAGAAAACCCCAGTTTGTCATATGCATATAATTAATGAAATAATAACCTTCTAATGTGCAAAAGAGTTTTAACCAGTTTGATTCTTACCTAAGGGAGCTTGCACAGCTGCTTTGATGTGGAGATCCAACCCGAGCCTCCTTCGTTAGTACCACAAGCTAAAGGTGAGCACTGTCAGAAGAAAATACAATTCGCAGTGTTCAAATGTGAAGTCCCAAGCCACGATGAGGTAAGGATCAAACCCACGATAGGAAAACAAGTAGTAAAACAAAGAATGCAGCTCACTCTTTCAAACAACTCTCTTCACGTTTTGTATGATTAAAAACATTCACAGAGTTAAAACCTCACATACTAAAAATGGCGATGAAGATAGATAATCCTTACAACACTCAAATCGACAGTTAAAACCACCCTACGACAGCAACAAGCATCCTTCTCACTTTTACTGCACCAGAGCTTGAAGCACAAACTTGCAGAGGCTAAGTAACGACGAAGAGAATCACCTAAAGTGTTATGGTAATGGGGATGGAAATATCCTACACAGAAGAAAACAAGAACTTGATATGGCTTATAGAAGACCTGTGTGCAAATGATTGGAGGACTAATAACAAGCTTGGAAGCCATGAGCTCGCAGCTCGTCCACCCCACAACAGAGACCAAAACAAAATGCGATTTTTAGGGTTTGGAACAAGTTTATATGGCACCTCAAGGTCAACCAAACCTAATCATTGAACACCAACCACATGTCCTCCAATGTATTTGTGAGATTTTGGGTTTCATGATATAGTTCTAAACTCTCGTTGAACCTACACAAATCATTTGTTTAAAAGTCAAAACCTTAAGGTATTATTTACTTGGTATCATTATCCTTGTTTTATTTTTTCTTCTCTACATAACTTTAAACTTTAACTTATGCATATCTATGTTCTCCTCATTTTAAATTAGGTCTACTATTGGTAATAGTAAGATACAAACAATGGAGGATGAACCAACATTATATAGAAATACTTAACCATAGAGATCCTTGAGCTAGGATTTAGTCTAATCATGGATTTAAAATTACAAATATATGCATTGTAAACAAAAACTCATATAAAATGAGATTTCATATACAAGAAAATTAAATACAAATACTTGATTTAAGGAGAATCATCAGCATAGAATAATTAAAGTTTTGGAAAGAACTTGAATAAATATAAATAGTACTTTATACCAAACACTAACGATAAATATGTAGTTTGGTCACAAGTATGTTTAGCATATCTTTTAGTTTATAGACTTCTTAGGTTACTATTCTCTTAATGGAAGAAGTAGATCTGTCCATAAGATGCACCATCTAAAAATTAAATACAAGTCTATAACTGAAAACACAGAGAGGAAGGTTAATTGAACAAGGACTGTGGCAGTAACCATAACTGAACTAAACCCATTCTATTACAATAGTGTTTTATGAACATTTATGAAGGTTTCTAACAATAAAAATATCAACAATACCTATTACAGGGTCAAGCTGCAAAACAAACAAATTTGACTAGCATTTTATCCTATGCTAGCTGAGTGGTACTCTCGATCTGGAATTATTGGTAACAAAACTGCTTACCTGTATAGAACCTGTAAAAGAACCATCACTTCACTGCGTTAGCTGTAAAACTAAGCAAGCCCTGATCTCAACTAAGGTTCTTTCCTACTTGTCAGAAGACAGTAAAAACACACTTAGTATCAGGCTTAGATGTAGTTTTCTTTCCTATCCTTTTTAAAACATAAACCATTGATTTAACATCCATAACATAGTACTTCAAAGACAATCAAATAAATTATATAGGACTAAAAAATTACAATGCGCAATTATAAATACTACTGCTTGAGTAACCTCTAGCAGTTATTGGTGACATCTTTGAACATTTTGTGTTACATGAAAAATTATAAAATTTGATGAATTTTTGGGGTATCACATGTGGTATCAGAGCACAAGGTTCAGACACTAGGCCTGAATGTGCTCAACTTGCATAAATAAAACAATAGATTTAAAACATGCATACTGATTTTTACTTTTGTTTTGAAATATACTTCCAGAGAATTTTTCTAAGTTAACTGCAGGTATGGAAAGATTGGAAGAATATGCGAATGAGGAGTCCCCGTTTATTGAACGAATTAATTCTAAAAGAGAACCCATACAAGAAGAAATAACTAATAACTCTTCTAAATTATTACAAACAGTCAAGGAACTAAGAACTAAGATGGAAATAGTCAAAAAGGAAAATTAGAGAATTCAGAGAGCTCAGGAGGAGCTAAATCAGATTTTAATGGAAATATTTCAGAATGATGAAAAAGATAAACGAATAGAGTGTGAAGATATTATTTACCAAAATAAAAATAAAAAGTCTAAACAGTTTAAAATCGAAAGTAGCTCATCTTCTAAGGATCCCCATAAAAATAATTATCAATATACTAGTGATAGTAGCAAAGATAATCATCATACAAGAAAGAGAAAATTTAAACCTTACGAAGAAATATCTGGAGAATTTAAGAAAATAAAGCCACCAACCTTTAATGGTGAAACTAAGAAGGGAGAAGAAGTTGAATCATGGCTGTCTGGGATGAAGAAATATTTTCAAATTTATAATTATTCTAATCAATTGAAAGCCAAAATGGCTATTTACAACCTCACTAGGAAGGCAGATATTTGGTGGCAGGACCTAAAAAGAGTAAAAGGAATTAGGGAGAATAACATTAACTGGAGTGCATTTAAGAAATATTTGAAGAAGAAATTTGTGTCTGAACAGTACTACGAGGAGTGGGCTAAGGAATTTTATGAATTAAAACTGGGAACAATGAACATGAAAGAACTAAACTGTGAATTTCTAAGTCTGCTTAGATATGTGCCATACATTGTGGACGAGAAGCCTAAGGTACAACGGTTTCTAAGCTGCTTACCCTTTCATATAAAAGATAGAATTGAATATGACAATCCAAAAACTTTAGAAGAAGCAATGAGAAAGGTGAATTTATGTTATGAACAAAATCGTAAAAAAGAAAGTATGACAAACTAGAAGGCTAAAAGAACTAATAATTTTGAACAGAGGAAGAAAGGTTTTGTACCTAACCGAAATTTTAAGAATAATAACACACAAAATTTTCCTAATAAAAAATTCCAATGGAACAAGGGTAATTCACAGAAAAACCCAAATGGTCAAAGAAATAAATAATTTGTTAATAATCATAGTAACTATACCAAGAATTTTGAACGAAAGGAACCAGTAAAGTGATGGCAATGTAATGCTCCTCATTATGCATCAGCTTACCCCAACCAAAAGAAGACTGTTAGCAACATACATACGATACAGGAGGAGATGACTATTGGTGATCTAGTAAGGACAATGCCTAGGATCAATGTAGCACTAGAGAACAGGCAGGAGGATTATCAAACTTCCATGGTGGAAGTGGAAGGTAAGCTGAATCAAATACCTATATCTATTTTAATTGATCTAGGGGCTAGCTTAAGTTATGTTTCTCCTGATTTAGTATAAAAATGCAAGTTATCAGTAGAAAAGTTTGCAAAGTATTGGTTAGTCCAGCTAGCCACTGGTGAAAAAAGAAAGGTGATTAGCTTTGTTAAGAATTGTATTGTAAAAATGGATCAGTTTGAAACCTCTGTTAAGCTTAATCTATTACCTTTAGGTTCTTATGATATCTTAATTGGTATGGATTGGTTGAAACAGCATAGGGTAGTCCTTAAATGTTTTGATAAAACCTTTACTTGAATAAATAATGACGGAGAAACAGTAAAAGTAAAAGGAATCCATAGGAAAATAGCTATAAGACAAATCTTTTCCTTGCAACTTAAGAGAGTTGTTTGGAAGGGATGTAAAGCCTTTGCTGTAATAGTAATTAATGAAGAAAATACTAATAATTAACATAAATTAAAACTGGAAGATATTCTGATCCTGAGGGAGTATTCGGATGTATTTCTAGAATAAATTATGGGACTGCTTCCAAAGCGAGAGTTAGAATTCACTATTAAGATGGTACCTAGTGCAGTGCCCAGCTCAAACACCCCTTATTGAATGAATATATTGGAATTAAATGAATTAAATTCACAGTTAAAAGAACTTTTTGATAAAAATTATATCAGACCCAATGTGTCTCCATGGGGAGCACCTGTCATTTTTGTTAAGAAGAAGGACGGAACTCTACGATTATGTATAGATTACTGTGAACTAAATAAAATGACTATCAAAAACATATATCTGTTACCCCACATAGATGATCTGTTCGATCAGTTACGTGGAGAAACTATTTTCTCAAAGATTGATTTACAATATGGTTACCACCATGTCCGAATCTAAGATGAAGACATCTTTAAAACAACTTTTAGGACTAAGTATGGTCACTACAAGTTTGTTGTTATTCCATTTGGGATTACTAATGCCTCGACTGTCTTCATGTGTCTGACGAATAATGTAATACATAAATACCTTGATAAATTTGTGGTCGTATTCATTAATGGCATCTTAATTTACTCAAATTCTGAAGAAGAACATAAAGAGCATTTAAAAATTGTTTTATAAGAGTTACGAGAACATCATTTCTATCCAAAATTTAGTAAATGTGATTTCTTTAAGGATAAAATATAGTATCTAGGTCATATAATGACTAAAGAAGTATTTTTTGTTGATATCGAAAAGATAAAGGAAATCAAAGACTGGTCAGTCCCAAAATACGTAACTGATGTACGATCATTCATGGGGATTACTGGCTATTATCGAAGATTTATCGAATAATTTTCAAGAATTGCATATCGAATAACTTATTTACAGAAGAAAGGGAAGAAATTTGAGTGGAGTCAAAAGTGTGAAGATAGTTTTAAAAATTTAATAACATTATTAACCACCGCACTAATCTTAAGAATTGCTAACCCTAATAAATATTTTATAGTATGTACTGACACATGCAATGACAATTTAGGTAGAGTTTTAACTCAGGAAGGACATGTCATTGCTTATGATTCTAGGAAGTTGAAGATTCATGAGAAAAACTATGTGTCCTATGACTTAGAACTGGCTGTTGTCATACATGCCTTAAAAATGTGGCGTCGTCATTTAATCGAAAGAAAGTTTATATTAATGACATATAATAAAGGGTTAAAATATCTGTTGGATCAACCTAATTTAAACGCTGCGCAAGCTAGGTGGATAGCTTTCCTTAGCGAGTATGATTTTGAAATCCAACATATTAAGGGAAAAGAAAATAAGGTTGCTGATGCTTTAAGTAGGAATGAAAAACTAAGTTTTGTAGCAGCAATCAACATCTATAAAACAGATTTAGAAGAATAGCTAGAAGAAGGAATAAGACCAAATGAAAATTATCAAAAATTGCAAGCCAAGGTAAGAGAAAATTTAATTGAAATTTGAAGTACAGGGAGTAGTTTAAACGAAAAAAGATTATTAGTATATAAAGATAGACTATATGTACCTAATATACCTAAGATTAAGTTGTTGATTTTAAACGAAATTCATAAGACTCCTTATTCAGGGAATAATGGTTATCAAAAGACTATAACCATGCTAAGAAAGGATTATTTCTTGCCAAATATGTAAAATGAATTGGCAGAATACATTGCTAAGTGCTTTGAATGTTAGCAAGTAAAGATTGAACACCAGCATCCAGCTGGGTTACTTCATCCATTACCTATTCCTAGCTGGAAGTGGGAGATAATCAACCTTGATTTTATTACAAGATTACCTAGAAATCAAAACTTAAATGACTCAATAATGGTTGTTGTCGAAAAAATATGCAAAGAAACTCATTTTATACCTTTAAAAACTACTTATAAAGCTGTGAATATTGCTGATATTTTCCTAAAACAAATTTTTTGTTTACATGGAATATTGAAAGTAATAATTTCAGACAGAGACCCTAAGTTTACAGGAAACTTTTGGAAGTATTTGTTTAAGGGACTAAATACTACATTAAATTTCAGTACCTCTTTCCATCCTTAAACAGATGGATAGACTGAAAGAGTGAATCAAGTATTGGAATATATGCTTAGAATGTATGTAAAAGGACAACCAAGTAAATGGGCAGATTACTTACACCTGGTGGAGTTTGCTTACAATGATCATTACCAATCCTCAGCAAGATATAGTCCTTTTGAAATTTTTTATGGCAAGAAGTGTAATACCCCAATCTTATGGAGTAATCCAGTTGACAGGATAGTATTAGGACTTGAATTATTAAAAGAGATGGAGTTAATTGTAAAACAAGTGCAAGGTAACTTGAAAGTTGTGCGAGATCGATAGAAAAGTCAAGCAAATCTTAAACGAACTCAAAAGGAGTTCTAGGTAGGTGAACATGTATTTATTAAGGTGGGACCTAAAAAGAGTTCTCTAAGATTATGAAGTTGTGCTAAGTTAGAACCCCGATATTGCGGACCTTTTGAAATACTGTCCAGAATAGGACAGGTAGCATATCAGTTAGCTTTACCGCCAAACTTAAAGGTTCATAATTCTTTTCATATTTCTGTGTTAAAAAAATATGTACATGATGCTACTCATGTTATTAACTGGAATGATGTGCAGGTGGAACCTGAAGGAGATTTTCTAGTGGAACTAGATTGTTTCCTCGAAAGGAGGGAGATCTTGCTTTAGAATCGCACCATTGGTCAAGTGAAGGTGCAATTGAAGCACCTTAGTCCAGAAGAAGCCACCTGGGAATTGGAAAGTCATATGTGGGATACATGTCCAATTGTGTTTTAGGGAAATTTTGAGGACGAAGAATAAATAACATCGAAGATGATGTTATAAATTAAGGGGGTGTGTATGTCACATGCCCCAAACATTTTTATGTTTTAAGAAACATTATGTTATATTTTATGTTAAAGTTTGTAATTAATTACCAAGTGGGGTCAAGGATAATTTAATGTAAATTCAGAATATTTTATTAATAAATAAATGAAAGATGAGACAACAGCTTAGGGAAGCTGTTAATGAGTTTTTTACTAGTCACTTTATGGAGGAGGCTGGGTTGAGAGCAGATTGACATGTGGCAACATCCTCAAACTAATTTTGGCTATTACAAGTGGAAACTTCCCTATTTTTGTGGCCATGATTCCCCAAGAAAGTGGAACAAGAGCAGGTGGCTCATTAAGTAAAAACTGACCCAAAATACCTAATCATGCTAAAAACAACTTCCCATTGAAGACATTGGAGGCTGCTCATTCTGGATTTGTCATCATTTCAAATGAATGAAGTGCACAAGAGAATTTGATAGAGGGGACTAGCTGAAGTAAGTTTGAGTGGATAAGTGTTGAAGGCTTGGACTAGTGTAGTTATTCTAAGCTAAGTTCATACTATTGTAAGAAGAATTGAGTTACTGCTGAACATTCGATGGAGTTGCATAGGATTTCTAGACTACATCTCTCACCCGGTACTTCTACCAAGTGAACTAGGAGACAAGCTTGGGGATCTTGAGAATCGCAGTCCAGCTCTTCTCCGGGAGTTGGTTGCGATGAACAAGTTCCATAAGTTGTTGTTGCCTCATCTATACTTCTAGGTTTTACTTTTTTAGTTCATTCATTTAATTATTTACTGTATCTAGAAATTTTAAGATTTATCAATGATATATTTTATTCTGTTTTAATTATGTGAGGGATAGATAGGAGAAATGTATATGCTGTGAAAGTTAGTAACTAGCTAAATTAGGGTAAATAAGCAGAGAAACTTCTGAGTTAATTGATAGATGGAAAGAAAATACCTAAACTGTATTTTTCCACACCTTTTGAAAGGTAGCACTCTAGTACGGTAGGTTAGTTTATTTTCAAATAGTGGATTCATTAAATTATGTGTGCAGATGCAAATGGTTATTTGCTACAGGATTTTTGTATAAATTGTTTATAGGTTTTCTTTTGTATTTTTATTATTTACTTAAAGTATTTTTAACAAACTAAATAGAGACAGAGGCATGAGCCTAAGTATTACACACTATTCTGTGTAATAATTTACACAGTAAAATAAGAAAAAATTATATATTATAAATCTAATATGTTAATCATAATTAGATAATATAGAAATAAAAAACTAGTAAGAAGTAGTTTAACTTAACAAAGACAGTAATATAAGGTTAATAGTTACCCATTTAGTGCACCTAAGTGAAAATGAAAAACTAGGGTTAGCATAAAAATAAAAACTAACTCTATAAATATTTAGAGAGGAATTAGTGTTTCTAAAGAACTGCTACTTTCAAAATAGAATAAATTGACAATTTATAAATATCAAAACCTAACAGTATAATCCAAAAATACAGAAAAGAGGTAAATTTATTCAATAATATTGCTTCTCTATTTTATTTCCAGAAATCATTTCTAAATCAATAATTAGGTTACTATCAAAGCATTTCGCTGTCAAAATCCCTCAAATCATAATTCATTTGAAGAAAAAAATTAATTAACAATCTACTTAACCCTAAACCCCTGAAAGGTAAATAACAAGAAAAATAGTTAAAATGATCACAATATATAAATATTAACCAAACAAAGATACTGTTAATTTAGCTTTAAGCTATAAGAATTCTTTTAATAACAAAAACAAAACTGAACAGGCATAGTCTCAGCCTACGGACTTTTACATCACCAGTCAAGGCTTAAAATCCTGAATAAAAGTATCTTAAATACAAACATAGATTCACTTAAAACAAAAAATTTGTTTCACCTATGAAATCCTTTCCAAAAAGCAAGTTTTGCAAGAACATCCATTAGGGATTTTTAAACCCTAAACAAATCCTCTTATAACAGCCCAATGGCTTGTTCAAATAAAGTTACTGCTTAAAGCCAGTATCAAACAACATCACTAAAATTCAACCATGGCCGAAAAGGCTCAAAAATTAATTCATTAAGTCACGGCTATGAAAGCCCCAAATCCTTTCACTACAAAATAACCATTAAGGCATGAAAAGCAAACAGAGTATCTAATAGCCACGTCCGAACAAGTAACCAAAAACACACGTAAAACCATTAAAATTCATGAACTATATTTAATTAACATTAAAAAAACTAATTTTAAATAAACCATAATCCAAACTAACATTTATATAACAAAATTTTTAATTTTTAATAAACTATTTGTCAACCCTAAATATTGAATTTAATCATTAATATAACCTTTAAAATTAATTAGGGTTACAAATAAAATAAAACTTTGAAATTAAAAAATAAATAATAAAATAAAACCCTTAATTGACCTTCAACAAGACAAACCTAGTCGGCACCTCTCAAGTGACGGTTTCTGTATTAATGCACCAATGAAAGAGGAACAATCCCAGGGCAACGCTATGTCCTGAAGATGAGACACACTTGGTTCAAAACATTGATAATAAATTTGTTCACCACGGATTCTCCATTAGATGCCATGAATCTTCACTACGAAATCTCAACAAACCTTATTTCTAACCAGTATGGAGCAGAAACCCTAAGAAATTTGAGGCACCTGGAAAAACTTCACATTAATAAATGCAAAAAGATTGCCCGTCTTTCATTTCTGAAACAATGCAGAGACAAAAACGTTATTCTCACTTTCGCTAAAATCTCCCATCCCCTGAAAAAAAAGCATAACAATCTACTCTTTAAGAAGATGGGTCTCATGTTGGTGCGTGATTAGATTGGGAGTCTGCGGTTTTCCTTGGACAAGCTGGATCGTCAACTCCTTCTATTACACACCCATCTAGTTAATTCCTTAGATAAATTTACTTGGGACTATTGAGATCATTTCTCTAGTAGAAGAGTGGATACGATTTCCAAGAAATTAAAGATCAAACATAATTCAAAATTTTCAAAACTTGAACAGCAAGATAGTCCCGACAATGAAAAATCCCACAGCCTGCAAGAGAGTGTTCCCCATGGGAAAACTACTGGATGGTATGAAATACTAGCTCACAACGCAACACCAAATGAAGCCGGTGGTAAAGACAACACAACGATTGTTGATTACTCGTCCAAAGAGAGGAAGGATGTGAGATCTGAGAACAATAAAATTGTTAACCCCCAAAACTTGCAAGAGAGAAGCCACGCTTTGGATTCCCACGAGAGAAGTGCTAGAAAGCATATAATGTTGGCTTCCAACGCTGCTCCTAGCACAACACCAAATGTAGCCAATATTTAGTCTCCAAGAAAGAGATTGAAGAGAGCTTGACTTCCAACGCAATGAATGGGGAGGCCAACAATGCAAACATTGCTGGAAGCATGCCATCCAACACAGTAAAAGGAATGAGGATAGTCTCCAATACTGCATACAATACAACAAACGTGGATGACAATGACCATTGTGATCGTTGGCCAAGAAATGAAGATCATGACTTAGCCAGTAGTGAAGAGACTGCTATCAACACACAACGTTATGGATTGGACTATGAGGAAACACGCAACACTGCAAGTAGCGATGATGCAGCTTTGGTTGTAACCCTAGGAACTGACTATGGGTTGGCTGCGAGTATAAACATAAACAACAACATTCATACATAGGAGAAAAGAGTCAGTCTCCCATGGCACGAATACCATGACCATGATCATAGTAATGCACTAACCAGGGACGGTGACCATCAAAATGAAGAAAGTGAAAACAACAATCAAAAAATTGAAGGCAACATTAACCATAAATTTTCTATCAAGGATCCTAATAGACTGGTTGTCAACCTCTCAACCTTTGAACTAACCATACCCACTAGAAGACTCCTTGAGAAAGGTCTTAATTTTTCCATTGCCCCGAAAAAGATTCTGGTCAAAGACATCATATGCAACATTGAAGATAACATTAGGCACCTACCAGAAAATGAAGTTGAAGAGGTACGACAAGATTGTGTTGTAACCCTAAGAAGAGCAAAACCACCCAAACTCAACATCACCAAGGAAGAAAGCAAAGCCCTCAAAGAACTCAAAAATAATGACCATATTGTGATCTTAAAAGCTGATAAAGGAGGAGCTACGGTGATTCTCAACAAATAAGACTATATTGCTAAGATGAAATCACACTTGGATTCTATTGGTTGTTACAAGAAACTTAACCAAAACCCCTTGAATCAGATCATAAAGGAAGTTACCGAAGCCATAAATAAATCCTCCTTGGATAAGGAGATAAAAAAAACTCATTATCTCTGACCCCTGGTTCCAAGAATATATGGACTTCCTAAGATCCACAAGCCTGGGGTTCCCCTCCGACCCATTGTAGACACCATAGGCTCACCAACCTATAGGCTCGCAAAATTCCTCACAGACAAATTAAAACCCTTAGTAGGCAATACAAGCTCATTCATAAAGGACTCATCCTACTTTATTGAGAAAATAAAAAACAGACATATGGAAGAGAATGAGATTTTATTGATCTTGGATGTAGTATCCCTCTTCACCATGATCCCCATCAGAGAAGCCATCAATGTTATAGAGGATTTGGCTGATCCCGAAACCTCACAACTCGTAGGCCTTTGTCTCAATTCAACCTTTTTTAGTTTTATGGGTGAACTTTATGAATAGACATGTCAAGTGGCAATGGGTTCCCCCCTCTCTCCCATTATAGCCAACCTCTTCATGGAAAACTTTGAGCAAAAATCATTAAACTCTGCCAATCCAAAACCTGAATGGTGGTCCAGATTTGTTGATGATACCTTCTTAATATGGGAACATGGGAAGGAAGAATTAGACAAATTTGTTGATCATTTGAATAGCCAAACTGCTTCCATGAAATTCACAAAAGAGTTTGAAGAGAAAAATGTGCTTCCCTTTCTTGATACACTAGTCATAAGGAAACACGATGGAGGCATAGCCCACAAGGTTTATGAGAAGAAAACCCACATAGAACAATACCTTCATGCCCTCTCACAACATCACCCAAACAAGAATATGGGGGTTCTTAACACATTTTTCACTAGAGCCCTAAGGGTCTCCGATAATGATCACCTAGACTCCGAGCAGGAACACCTACGCAATTTTTTTCTTAGCAATGGTTATAGCCTAGCTTAAGTCAACAAATCCCTTGAAAGAACACATGAAAACAGACCTAAGGCTGCATCCAAAGAAAGGAAAGTGGGGGATAATAAGGCCTTTCTCCCTTACATTAAAGGGACTACAGACAAAATTGCCAAACACCTCAAAAAGAAGAACATTGACTCGGTGTTTTCCCCACCTAACAACATCAGAAAGCTTCTTAGGTCAGTAAAAGATCTGGTTGACCTGAGTCTTAAAAAGGAGGTTTACCTAATTCCTTGTGAATATGGGAAAGCCTACATCGGTGAAACAAGACAGTCCATTCTAACTAGGGTTAAAGAAAATTGTGTAGATATCAGTCTCAATAGAACCCACAAGTTAGCCTTAGTGGAACACTCACATAACACAAAACAGCCAATTAAAGTCGAGGATATGCAGGTGTTAGCGCAAGTCGACAACTGGTCAAGAAGAAGAATTAGAGCGGCAATTGAGATAGTTAAAAACCCTAAGTGCCTAAATAGAGATGACAGCCTGTCCATTAGCCGATCCTGGTTGCCTAACCTAACTAAGCTCAATAAGAATTAAAAACCTATTATTTAAATAAAAATCCCTAAAAAATGCCTAACTAAGATAAAAATAAAATAAAATAAAAATCCTTAACTAAAATAAAAATTGATTAAAATATAAATTATTACCGATTATATAAAATCAAAATGAAAATCAAACTAAAATAAAATTAAAAGTTAACTAAAGTATAAATAAATGAAAGTGATTATAAAAAATAATTAAATAAATGACAGTTTATTTTGTAATAAAGTTTTACAATTAAAATAAAAAACAAATGCACTATTAAAACAAAATAAAAGAATAAAAGTAAAAGAAAAATTGAAAAGTTTAATAAAATTTGATTATTAAGAAGAAAAAAAATTTATTAAAATATTATTAAATTTTATTATTATTATTAAAATTTAATTATTAAAAAAAATTTAAAATTTGATTTTTAATAAACCAGAATTAGATTAATAAAATAAAATAAAACCATTAAAATTCATGAACTATATTTAATTAACATTAATAAAACTATTTTTAAATAAACCATAATCCAAACTAACATTTATATAACAAAAAAATTTAATTTTTAATAAACTGCTTACCCTAACTATTGAATTTAATCATTAATATAACCTTTAAAATTAATTAGGGTTACAAATAAAATAAAACTTTGAAATTACAAAATAAATAATAAAATAAAACCCTAAATTGACCTTCGACAAGACAAAGCTAGTCGTCACCTCTCAAGTGACGGTTTCTATATTAATGCACCAATGAAAAGGAACAATCCTGAGGCATCGCGATGTCCTGAAGATCAGCCATGCTTGGTTCGAAATGTCAACAATAAATTTGCTCACTGCAGATTCTCCATTAGATTCCAAGTATCATTTTAATCCACCATACAACTCATGCAGGAGAACCCCAGGTGAAATTGAGGCTTACCGGGGTGGATGCCCTCATGGAAGCTTGTTGGTGGAGTCCTTCAAAACCATGCTCTGGTCTTGAGAGCCTACATAGAGGAAACCTCAATTTGTTAGATACATATAATTAATGAAATAATAACCTTCTTATGTGTAGAATATTTTTTAACCAGTTCGATTCTTACAGAAGGGAGCTTGCCTAGCTGCTTTGACGTGGAGAGCCAAGCAGAGCCTCCTTCAATTGTATCATGAGATAAACGAGAACACTGTCAAAAGAAAATAAAATTCACAGTGTTCAAATGTGAAGTCCCTAGCCACGATGAGGTAACGATGAAACCCACGATAAGAAAACAAGCAATAAAACAAAGAACCCATCTCACTCTTGCAAACAACTCTCTTCACACTATCTATGGTTAAAAGAATTCATAGAGTTCAAAAATCACATCGTAAAAACAATGGTGAAGATAGCTAAACCTTATAACACTCAAATCAACAGTTAAAACCACCCTACGACTGCAGCAAGCACCATGCTCACTTTTATTGCACCAGATCTTGAAGGACAAACTTGCAGAGGCTAAGTAACGACGAAGAGAAGCACCTACATTGTTATGGTAATGGGGATGGAAATATCCTACACAAAATAAAACAATGGCCATATAAAAACTCAACTTGCAGAGAAAATTGGTATGGCTTATGGAAGGCCTGTGTGCAAATGATTGGAGGACTGATAACAAGCCTGGCGGCCATGAGCTCACAGCTCATCCACCCCATAGCAAAGACCAAAACAAAATGTGAATTTTAGGGTTTGGAACAAGTTTATATGGAACCTCAAGGTCAACCAAACCTAATCATTGAACACCAACCACGTGTCCTCCAATGTATTTGCGAGATTTTGGGTTTCATGATATAGTTCTAAACTCTCGTTTAACCTGCACAAATCATTTGTTTAAAAGTAAAAACCTTATGGTATCATTATCCTTGTTTTATTTTTTCTTTTCTACATAACTTTAAACTTTAACTTATGCATATATATGTTCTCCTCATTTTAAATTAGGTTTACTATTGGTAATAGTAAGATACAAACAATGGAGGAAGAACCAACATTATATAGAGATACTTAACAATGGAGATCCTTGAGCTAGGATTTATTCTAATCATGGATTTAAAATTACAAATATATGCATTGTAAACAAAAACTCATATAAAATGAGATTTCATATACAAGAAAATTAAATACAAATACTTGATTTAACGAGAATCATTAACATAGAATAATTAAAGTTTTGGAAAGAACTTGAATAAATATAAACAGTACTTTATACCAAACACTAATGATAAATATGTAGTTTGGTCACAAGGATTTTTAACATATCTTTCAGTTTATAGACTTCTTAGGTTACTGTGATCTTAATGGCAGAAGTAGATCTGTCCATAAGATGCACCATCTAAAAATTAAATACAAGTCTATAATTGAAAACACAAAGAGGAAGGTTAATTGAACAAGGACTGTGGCAATAATCATAACTGAACTAAACCCATTCTATTAAAATAGTGATTTACAAAGATTTATGCAGGTTTCTAACAATAAAAATATCAAAAATACCTCTTATAGGGTCAAGCTCTAAAACAAACAAATTTAACTAGAATTTTATCCTATGCTAGTTGAGTGGTACTCTCCATTTGGAATTACTGGTAACAAAACTTCTTACCTGTATAGAACCTGTAAAAAAATCATCACTTCACTGCGGTAGCTGTAAGGTAAGTAAGCCCCAATCTCAACTAAGGTTCTTTCCTACTTGTCAGAAGAGAGTGAAAACACACTTAGTATCAGGTTTAGATGTAGTTTTCTTTCCTGTCCTTTTTAAAACATAAACTGATGATTTTAACATCTGTAACATAGTGCTTCAAAGACAATCAAATAAACTATATAGAACTAAATAATCACAATTCTCAATTATAAATACTACTATTTGAGTAACCGCTAGAAGTTATTGGTGACATCTTTGAACATTTTGTGTTACATGAAAAATTTTAAACTTTTATGAATTTTTGGAGTATTACAGAGTGTGTGTTTGACAAATAGAGAGTCTCACTCTCTATTTATACTAGTTTCTAACTTGACAATTACTTACCAGGTCCAACATCTCTAGGAGATTCTAATAACCCTATTGCCCCTCAACTGTGGGGACTTTGCCCACCGATCAACAAGGAGGGTTAACCTTAACTCAATTATGGGGACTATTGCCCCGACTTACAATGGAGGATTAACCTCAATGAATTTACATGACTTTATTATATTAATGACTCTCTCAATAGGAACATCAGGGTACAATGAAATACACTTGATTCGCTCAGTAGAAACATCGGGGTACAATATAAGATATACAAGTGAATACATTCTGAAGTTACAAATACATCAACATTCTTAATATCATTGATCTTAGTAATGCACTAAGATTCAGACTTTCACTTTTGGAATTCCTTTAGAAGTTCTATTTTGGTCATGATCAATGACCTGGTATGCTCTGGAGTGACAGTTGTCGTATACTTGATGTAGCAATTCAGCGCTCGATCTCTGAATGTGGTCTCTAGCTGTGAAATATTTGTAGCCTCATCTATGATATTATTGATAGTCATATCATCGTTTCCTATCCCATGAAATGTAGGTAATTTAAGGGTAGAATTTGCTTTCGTCTCCATACCTTAAAGTGTAGGTGCACTACTTCCTATATTTGAAATTGGTGGATTATTGGTACTTCCTGAACTTTGGTTAACTAGAGTACTGTATGGGGTAGGACTAGGTCCTATTCCTCCAACTCCCATTTTAGTACTTTCTTTTGTACAAATTCAAGTACTAAATTTTCTTCTTGATTAGAAAAAGGGAAATGGGAAGCTGTAATATACATGATTTAAAATCAAATCAGAATATTATCTCTGCAGCTAATATGAATTAGAATATGAAATGAAATTTTAATGTTAAACCATTCAATTCTTTACGCAGGGTAAATTGTGGGAATTACTAACAGAACTGAGTATGGTAGAGGGATAAGGGAATCAACCAAGAGAAAAATCTTGGACAGATTTAGTTATTTCCATAAGAACATGTAAATTGGGGACAATTTAGGATTTGGAATCAGCTTCGTTCAAGCCTACTTCCACACTTGTGGGTGTCTCAACAATGAAAACTAGGAAGAACATTTACTTGCAACAACTAGTGGATTGAGCAATGTTTGTAGGAATTTTGTTGCACCTTCTGCAGACAAAAGTTGTTCCTCTCGTCTGAATGGTTCAGATCCAGAACCAATGGTTCACAATTAGTCTAGAAGACTTTCCCTAGAATCTATAAACACCTTGAATTCAATCATTGATGGAGTGATGTGGTTCTTCTCTTATGACAAAAGGAATCCAAGGTCTCTAGGGAAACACCTACATAAACACATCAAACACGTCAGAGATCAAATATACCAGAACATCATCTATAGATCTATGCCAATGACTAAGGAATTTGACAATAAACATGCAAGGTTATAACATAAAAAGTATATGGGAAAGGAACCAAATTTATATTAATAAAATGAAGAAAGAGTTTACAACATATGCCTTAGTGTTGGTATTCTCTTTCACAAAACGAACATCTTGTCTCTGATATCTCCAACTTGCTCCCTCAATCTCACTGAATGACTTAGGTCATAATATCAAAGTAACAACATAACATTACTCCCCCCTCAACCATGGATATCAATCCTACTTTTATAGGCTTGGAATAGATAGGGATGGTTGAGAAATTGGTGGGTGATGTGGCTAGGAGATTCTACAAGGATGGATCTCAAGCCCAAATGAGCCTAGTGATCAGGGATAAGGGTGCCACGAAGCCTTATTTCGAGGAGCTTCGTGAGAACCTCTCTTTTTCAATTTTTACTAAGGGAATCGCTCCTTGTTTACCATGACAGAGCAATTCTAGGAAGAACCACGCCTTGATTAAAGGGTAAAAGAGGTGTCACCGCTTATTGCCAACTGAGTTGACACAGTGATGAAGAAGGTACCGCTTCTTGACTAGAGGGGAGAGGCAATGTTAGACTTTCATATACAAAATTTATATTTGGACCAATTTTCTTGCTTCACAATTTGGGATTGAGGGCGATACTGAAGTTTGGGGTCTTATCATATGCTGATGACAAGATTTAGGTATAATAGAATGCCCCCTAAAGCATGAGGCTAGAGGGATACGACAGGAGAGAGATTTGAAAGAGCAAGTTATCACTTCGAGGAAAGAATTAGCTTGGTCAAAGATCATCAACCAGGAATCTGCAATACATCAGTGCTTTTGACTCAAGAGAAAAATGTGTCTTCATCATGGGTGTAGACCAAAACAAGGCAGATCCATGAGAGAGATAAACAAACATGGCTACTAGAATACATCATAGATCCATGTGGTGGAGGACTCAAACATGGAAATAGTTACCAGAAATACAATATAGATCTATGTCACACAGATGCAAATTTGAGCATAGCCACAACCATAAAAATGTGGATCCATGTTGGTACTTCATACAATATACTCCATCGCAACCTGGGGAGAAATCTATGAGTTCTTTCAAATAGTCACCCAGGGTATTTGTCTCGTCTTCCACAAAGTATGATTCTATCCATGTGATTACAATGATCTGAAGTCGAACATTGTAGAAACCACTTGATTATTGGTCAATGATGTGAACCATTAACAAGTGCGAGGGAGATCACCATTATTGTCAATGATTCCCAAGGTACCCTAGTACAATCTACTAAGTGTGAATAGATGATTTGATGTCAAACACTTAGTCAAATCTCTTTATCAAAGGTCAATGATGTGAACCTTTGTCGAGAGTGAGAGAATCTGTCATTGAGGCATACAAATCTCAAGGTACTAAACTTTTTTCTAAGACTAATTCCTGCATGATGAGCTGATGTCGACGGGAATAGTCTCGCCAAAGGGTCCATGATGAATCCCACATCAACGACAACAAACTTGGAACAAAGTTCTGGAATGTTGTAGATAATGTAACCATAGGACTGACTCAAAAGTATCAACACAAAGGTTTTTTTAACTGCAAAGTTAAATTCTTACTCCCTTTGAACATCGGGTGGCACGATAATAGACTTGGCAGCATGACTGGACCAAACGGACACACAATACGACAATGGAAAATGCATTCTTTGGAAAAATCAAAGGAGTGACATGACTCATGAAATTAGATCAACTTGTAAGTCAACTGAATACCCAATTGACTAAATAATATGCTGACAAGTGCCATGTTCAAAGGTGACAAACAATTGCCATATATTTTCAAAATGAACTGATTCCCTTCCCTTAATTTCCCCATCATGATTGATGAGTTCCTCTTTTTATTTTTACGAGTCCAAAGAGGGTAACAAACTCTCATTTTAGCTCGTCCAAAAACAAGTCCATTCTCATATGTTTTACAAACCTAACAAAGGAGGGGTTCATTCCCAAACAAGGGTCTCTCAGTGTTTAGTTTAACAAGTCCAATGAAAGTAAACTCGACATCGTTCATGTTTAGAAAGTCTAAATTAAGACGAAAGAAGAATCAAAGGGTCCTTTTTGATATGATTTAGTCTCTATGGCTCGGAAAAGTATAAAATAATACCCAAGATAACTCTCCCAATCATGATTGGTTGGAGTGTTCCTTTTTCGTAAATAGTACGTCCGAACCAAAAAAGAGATAACCTACTGTTGAAGACACGACTCTTCAAATACTTTTATGAGAATGAAGTAGACAAGTAATCGACAATATTTTCATATTTAGGGAGTCTGAAAACAGTTTGAAGGAGACTCCAATAGGTCTCTTTTCATGACAATAAGTTTTTACGAGCCTGAAAAGAATCGGAAAAATACTCTGAACTTTGATACTAATTTTTAAGAGAGTGACCAAAGTGTCAAAACAAATGCTGGAGGAATTTTCCCATTTTATAGAAGTACGACAAAGTCAAAAACAAACTCCTCCATAGATACTATTTTTTATCTTTTCATCCCTGCAAGACTTTAAAAAGTCCATTAGTCTTATAAACATTCGAATAAATGACTTTATAAATTATATTAAAGGGCATTTCCATATCACAATGGGTTGCACATGAAAATCCTACACTGCTTAGTCAGCCTTCAAAAGAGTTTCTTGTTGCTTGTCAACCTCCCAGAAAATCCTGATATGGATCATATTGACCATTTTTTTCCCTGACCTAGAAGGGATAGTGCTCTTTTGTATTTCCCACAAAGCATCGTTGATGCCTCCTCCAGTTGAGAAAAAAGCATCGTTGTCCCTTTGTCTTGGAAAAAATCCCATATCGACGCTCTGTCCAGTTTAGTAAAAAGAGCCCATGGTTAGTTGAAAAGGAAAAAAAGAAGTTTCTAGAAGTTTCCATATGGAATCCTTCATGGAATCAGTTCCAATGTGCCTGGGAGAGGTGTCATTCACCTCCCTCAACTATAGGGATCTCATTATATCCTTTTGTCAAGTCATCCTTTGTGTTTTAGGCCTATAAATGAAGCCTTCATGAGGAGAGTGAGTGGAGGCCAGAAAATGCATCCTTATGCTGCTAGTTTGAAGTCTGAATAGAGGCAAAGTAGAGGTAGCTTGTAGCTGGAGAGGTATTCATAGGAGATTATAGACATTCTTGTTGAGACAGAAGCTATCAACATCAAGGATTTTGGTTGTACTTCTCTCTCATCCATATATTAATACAAATACATTTCCCTTTCCTATATTTGATTGTTGTATTTATGATCAAATATTATTGGATTCCTTGATCACTAATATGGATAGTTTATTATCATGATGCTCACATTATTTTTGTTTGTATTGTAATCCATCTTATAGGTATTAAACCATCTCAAGGACTTTCTGGATAGAAGATAAGAAGATCTGTGATTGAGGTATATGGTGTGTTATGTTAATTGATTTAACTATTCACAGGAAAGATATGTTGTTAGGTCCTTTTGTTCTGTAGTTGTGTTTTGCATTGCAGAGGAACAAGTAGTGTCAGCACTAGTTGAGAATTCCTATTAATAAAATTGGTAACCATACTGGGGATCTAGCCTAATCTAGTCAAATCTGGGGAAGATCCAGTCAGATCTGGTGCAGATCCAGTCAAATATACAAATCACAGTAACCATCTCGTTTATGAAGGTGATCTCTCTCTTTTTCAGTTATTTCAGCTGTAAGCTAAGTTATCTACCTTATGCTCCTGGTATTTTGCCTCTGTTTAGAGTAATTTTTATCCTCCTTTAAGTCTACTTAGCCTTTCTGGTTTCTCCTACAGGCTCTTAGCTTTTTCAGTTCACTATTGAACAGTGCCTTTTGCTTTGACTGACAGAGCATCAGTCTATCCCAGGATTCCTTTCCTCCTTTTAGTAGTAGCACCAATGACACCTTTCTCTTTGGTTGAAAGAGCGTCAATGACACCTCTCTGCAGATGTCTAGGAGCGCCATAGCACCTTGGAATGCTCTGGTGCAATGCCTCTCAGTGCATCAAGGTGGGTATTCAAAACTACCTGTCTGGAAAATTTTGTGAAAAATTTGTAAACTGTCCTTTTTCTCTGAAATTTTTGTTTTGTGTGGTTTCGCTCGCTTGATTGCTTGCTATCTGTTTTAATGGTTTTTGTGACTCTGATTCTCGGTTTGAGCTCATATCCAAAATTTTCTACTTCTTGCATTGTCATAAACGAAATCGGAAATATACTTTGGTTTTGGTTTTTTATTAAAGTATCTAAAATTTAGCATTGTCGAAAAGAGAACCTATAGCCTCTTCCTAGAATATTAGTTTCCTTTGAAAATATTGCTTTGCGTGCCTCATATTTTCTAGAAAAATACAAAAAGAATCATCTTTCTTTCCTCTTGTTTATGCTTGTGAAAGTTGTGTGTTTTTTCCATTTGCATGTGTGTTTCGGAAAGATTAGTCTTTTTGACATTGTAGCAAAATTTAGTTTGCATGCACGTTAGAGGCCTAATTTTCTTTCCCTCCTTTTCAAAAACTTTGGAATGCTTGTTTGAAAGAATTTTTTGTGTTTGAAAGACTCCTTTTGTATCTCTTTTTTGGATCTTGTTCTATTTTTGAAAACAACTTTCTATTGGTATATTGTTGAAAAGAATAGAAAAGGTTCCCTCCTTGCCCTAGTTAGTTCTCATCGAAGTTGAAAAGTGCATTACATTTACAATAATTTGCATCATTAGAGATAAACTTCCACAAACATTCACCTAATCGTCCAGATAAAATAAATGGTAGATTTAGGTCTAAAATTGTATAGAAAGTTGAGTGATAGGCTAGTGATGTGTTCAGGCATTGTTAAGCATAGGAGCCATCATTATTTGTCTGCACTACATCTCGGGACATGCGCGGTTCTTCCCCGTGTCGTAGGTATATCAAATGACCTTTTACGTATCCTTGAGGTATATAGAAAGGTACTTCATGTAATTGATTGTATATTGGAAGGACCCTTGTGAATGGTTGTGCATTAGATAGCACTACTGTCGATTTGAGATCCCATGTACCTTGAGTATATCAGGAGACCCCACTAGGATACCCTGACCATATGAGAAAATCCCTTTGGTCATATTGTGTGGAGAAATACACTGAAAATAGCATTCGGGGACACTAATACACATGTACCACTGAGATATATCGTGAGTTGCACCTACTTGACAATCATGGTGAGAGACCGACTATTCTGAACCCTTCCTATCACTTAATTTTGCTTGTGACCTTTAGCTCTGTGTAGGTTTTGTTTGTGTGTTTTTACTTCCTTTTTTACCTAGATTAGGTAACTTTGGCCACCACCATGGCTGAGAAACTTGTGAGACATCAATCTCATAGATTGCAAGGTTTATCTCTTGACTCTCCTCCTACCATGGAAGGACAAGAAGCAGTAACCATGGAACAACCAGCTTCTGCTAATGTTCCCGTAGGAACTACTGTAGCTAGTGAAACCAGAGAAGTTTTCACTGTTTGCATGAATAATTTTGTTCAATTTCCTCCTACAATAGATGTTTTTGTACATCCATTGGTAGAAGGCCATGGCGATACTCCTACCCCACTAGATTATGGCTCAGATGCTCCTTTTTGGAGGACTTCTATGGGACACACTATTGCTGAATTTGGGGTTATTAGACCTTCACCAGGGAACCCTCCTTTGGGGTAGGAACATAGGGACTTCACTTAGTGAACCTCTCACATAGCACATGCGATCATGGGGTATTAAATAATACCTTTAATTTTGAAAGATATCGACCCAAACTCCTTTTGTTGAAACCCCCTTCCCACCCATTTTTACACCTCAATCCTTATAAACCACCCTACCCATCACCACCTTAAACCCCTCATTCCCCCAATACCTGTAATATATTGGTTTGATTTTTTATAATTTTAAAACCTACAATATGAACTAACGTGATAGGATAATGGTCAATAAGTGAATCCCCCATGGGTAGGAAGAACAAAGAAGAATTAATGCATCTCTCAATTGAGCTCTCAACTTTTTAGAGAGAGTAGAAAGAATTATTCCTCCACCTATGTCTCGTTATGAAACTTTGTCAGTACAACTACCCTGTAATATAGACCCTTTTCTTGAAGCTGAAATTAAACCCTCTTCTGATGGCCATCCAAATTATGGTGAGACTTCTCATAACCCATGGCCTGACGGATATCGTTCACTAGCTCAGTTGATAGCTCCTACTGAAGAAGTTCCATTTCGAGGTAATCCAGGCCCAAACCACAACACTATGGTTTCACATCTTGGACCCATTTCTAGACCTTCCATACCTGTTGTGGTTGCAGGGAAATCCTCAAATCAAGCAATGTTAGTAAACTCTCACACTGGGGGGCAACCCTTGGCGCAAGTTACATCATCTTTCAGTGGAACTATGGATAGTTCAAGACAAGTTGCAGTTGTAGCACAACCTACATTGGTTATCCCTCCCACCAATACAAATGCCCCCCCCCCCTTCATCTAGTATAGGCCAACCCTTAGGACCACAACCTATCAATAACATAGCTTCTTAGGGATATACTTATCCAGGAACTCAACCACCTATGGTTAATCAAGTTTACTAACAAACACCACCGATGACTATGTACCCTGGAATTCCTTACCCTAGAAATGATTTTGTACCTTGGGGACAACCAAGTTGGTCAAACATCCCATCATATGGAGGAGATTTTGTTAACATTGTTGGAGGATATGGTGGACCTCCCCCAAGAACACCACCGCAAGGACCCGAAGGACCTGAAGGACCTGGTGAACCATTTGGATGACCACCACCACCACCTAGAGGAGGAGGACCACCACCACCACCTAAAGGAGGAGTCCCACCACCACCACCTAGAGGAGGAGGACCGCCACCACCACCACCACCTTCAGGAGGAGCCCCTCCCTTGGGAGACCCACCTCCTCATGGAAATTATGGAAACCAACAACCTTTTCAACAAGTTTTAGGGGAATCATCTATACCCATCTATCAATATGCGTACAGTCCTACTGGTCAGCAAATGCCCTATCAGTATTACCAGTATCGTTAACCAAACCAACAGTTACCATTTCTGGCCACTTTATATTTTCTAGACTTGTCCATATTGATAAACAACCCAATCCACCATGACCCCTCTTGGCCCGCCATTCCTGTAAAACTGCCTTTCAATATACCTAAGTTTGATGGTAAACCCGGTAAATATCCAAAAAACCATGTGGTGGTATTTCACTCGTGGTGTTCATCCAATTCTTTGATGGACGGTTCAATCCATCTACGCCTTTTTCAAAGAACCCTCATTGGTATTGCCGCAAAGTGGTACATTGAATTACCACAGCACTCTTTTTGGGATTTTAATGACCTAGCAATGGATTTTTTGACACACTTTCAACTACCAATCTGATATCAAAAAGGTACAGACCTTTTAACCTCTCTTCGCCAAACCACATCTACTCATATCTTCGATCATATTCATGAATTGAAAAGAAGATGAAGGTTGATTAAGGCCCTATTCTTTATTAGTTTCTCACTGATTGGTTCACAAAGTCTTTACTTTCTCCTATTTCTATAGATGTTGCCATGGGAAGAGTTGTTACTAAGGAGCAAGCTATTAGCCGTGCTCAATACCTAGACTTGGTTTATTCCCAGTCAGATACTTTCTATGACCTGATTCCACATGCTCCTCGAACCACAACAGATCCATCTAGACTTGCAACTGAACCACCTGTTGATGGCATACTTGGTTCAGTTCAGACACAAACGGTGGATAAATGTTCTAAGAAAAAAACCACCACTTCATCCAATCAACAAGCACCACCTGCCAAAACTGCATCCTCTCCTGTTGCTTTTTCTAAAGTAAATGAGATTCAATCCACTGAATCTTTAGGTAGGAAGAAAAAAGGAAAAAAAAAACCTAAAAAGCCTGACAACCAACATGAAGGAAATAAAACATAGAATCCAGATAATGATTCAAAAGGAAAGAGAAAGGTAAAGTGTCCTTGCTTAATCTACGAAGGGGACCATTTTACAAAAGAATGTCCTCGTCGAGAGGAAGTTAGTAGATTTTTGAAAACTTCACCCACCCCAACAGTATTAAAAGACCCTTTCCCTTCCCAACAACAATTAATTGATCATAGGCCCTTAAACAAAACTTCTTCCTCCACCAATGAAGTTCACATGATGTCTAGTGAAACGGTTAATTTAAATACAAGAGCATGCAGCTATGACCCTCCTCCAGAAAAGAAACATGATGATGTTCCATATGAAAAACCCTCAACTTCCACACATCCTCCTAATAATGGTCTTCATATTGAAAAACCTATACCTGAAGCAATTTTCCGTCCACCAAAGGGCACTCTACATAAGTCCGTGATCAATCCTAATGCTCATGGCGCCCAATATTATAATATTGCTAAAGATTTGTCCTAGGCACCCTATGCTATGTCGGCTTTAGAGGTACTCCAAACTTGCCCAACTCAACGAAACGATTTTCTTACTTCTCTAGGAGCTATACATCTCGATAATAGTAATATCATCACTTTCAAACTAGATGATTTCAAAATGAGACTTTCACATCAGTTATCTTTCCAAATCGCTACCAAGATCGCTAGAAATACTATCCATCATACCATTTTGGATGATGGGGCCTCTACATCATTTAAGTCGTTATCTTGTTGGAGAGCCATTGGTTCTCCAAAAATCAACCGTTCACCTACCACCCTTAAGGCTTTTGATGGTCGCATCTTTCAACCCTATGGATTAATACCTGCCATCCATGTTGAACTGGGGGGCAAGTCAGTCTCAATTCATATTGAATTCATCGACGCTCCTTTGGATTACAACTTACTCCTAGGTCGTAACTGGTTTTATGCTATGTAAGTTGTACCATCAACCATTTTTCAGATCGTCTAGTTCCTATTCCAAGGAAATATTGTTACTGTTGATCAGTTAGATTTCATCACACCTAGTGCCATTAAAAATGATGTAAATAGTGTTCCACTCCTAAACACCCCATAGTATAAAGGCATTGGAGTAGGTCTTATAAAATAATATTCACTTATGGGAGTCTTTCCCTCATCTGACCCTCCTCTTGCTTCATGGACTGCATCCATTAGTATGATTTCTAGCTCTCATACAGACAAAGGAAAAGCAATTATTGATGAATCATCATCCTTTTCCCCTTTCGAAGAGATTTACAATGTAATCCAAGCTACCAATGATCCTGCCATCAATGACCATTTCTTGGTGGCCTCAAACCATTATCACATGCCATATTGGCTCAAACACTCCTCCCCATCTCTGGATTATATTTCACACACACTTCCTACAGATGAGTCTATCATGGAAGTTATGTCGTTAGACAAGATTCCTTGGGAAGATTATCATCACAGATCTTCTTTCCTTCCCCCTTGCCATATGGTGGAAAACCACTTTACCTCCATGGTTTCATCTGATATAGTCCTTAACCCTCAGTCCCCAATTCTTACTCAAAGTGTCGATTATGAAGGGAATTTATGCAACATTACCAATACTATACCCGTTGACATATCAGGGAAACCTGGTGTTTTCGAGAACATTTTCATAGGATAGAACTCTTCCCCTGAAGAGATCCAAACATACACGGCCCTTTTCAAATAATTTCAAGATGTCTTCACATGGACGTATGAATAAATGAAAGGGATTGATCCCTCTATCGATGTCCATGAAATTAAAACTTACCCTGATGGCAAGCCCGTCCACCAGAAACTACAACAGGTTCATCCACAAAAAGAAACTGCTATTAAAGAAGAACTTGAAAAACTTTTGAAGGATGGTTTCATTTACCCCGTACCACTAACTGAATGGGTGTCCAACAGAGTCCCTATGAACAAAAAATAGGGTACTATTAGGGTTTGTATCGATTTTAGCGATTTGAACCAAGCTTGTCCAAAAGACAACTTTCCCACTCCCTATATCAATCAAATAATCGATAAATATGCCAAAAGCATTATTTTTTCCTTCATGGATGGATTTTCCAGCTATAATCCGATTGAGATTCTCCCATCAGAACAACACAAGATGGCATTCATTTTCCCTTAGGGGAATTTCGCTTATCGTAAACTATCTTTCACTTTAAAAATGCTGGCATGACATTCCAACATGCCATGTCATATGATTTTCATGACATTAAACATGTTGTGGAACCCTATATTGACGACCTACCTGCTCATTCCAAGCAGCGAGATATTCATGCCGATCATCCGAGAGTTGTGTTTCTTTGATGTCGTCATTTTAATATTCATCTAAATCCCCATAAATGTGTTTTTTGTGTAGAAGTTGGCCGACTGCTTGGTTTTATTGTTTCCAAAGATGGCATCCATATCGATCCTATGAAAATTGAAGCTATCTTGGCCTTACCCGCTCCCACCAATGTTAATAAACTCCAAAGTTTGCAAGGGAAGGAAAACTTTCTACGTCGTTTTGTCTCTAATTATGCAGAAAGGACACATGGTCTCATGAGGTTTCTCAATAAATATACCCCTTTTGTCTTGGATGATTTCGTGCAATGTGCATTTGATAATATTGAACATGCACTTACACATGCACCAGTGTTGCAACCGCCAAATTATGCCAGGGACTATTCCTTGTATGTGGTTGCATCCTTGTCTACAGTAGGCATGGTCCTTGTTCAAACAAATGAACACGACTAAGAACATGTGATTTACTACGATAGCATGATCCTTCTCAACTCTGAAACTCAATTCTCACATGTGGAGAAACTTTCTCTAGTCATGGTCATTGTGGTCCAGAAGTTCCATCATTATATTTTGCTTTGCACTACCACTATTTACGCGGATTACAACCCCATGTACTACGTTCTTACACATCAAGTGCTTGGGGAGAAATACTCATGTTGGATGGTGATTCTCCAAGATTTTGAGCTATAAATAGCCAAAAGTACTTCCAAGAATTCCCTTGTCTTTGCCGAGCTTACATGTGACCTCCCCCGTACTACTAAGACTATAGATCCCTTTGATTCATTGCCATATGAATCATTATTTCTCATTAGCATGACTGATCCATGGTATGAAGATATCATTTTGTATCTCCAAACCTTATGATACCAACCTACTACCTGTCAAGATGAACATCATCGCATTTGCCACCAAGCTAAAGGGTATCTTATCCTAAACGATACCCTATATCACCATGGTGTTGAATCTATCCTATGACATCTCCTTACACATGAAGAGGCTGAAGTTGTTCTGAATGACTGGCAAGTGGAGCTTGTGGCCGTCATCTCTCTGGGTTGGATACTTCCCATAAAATCTTACTTGTCAGATATTTCTGGGCTTCTATTTTCAAATATTGTATTTAAATAGTCAAGAAATTATAACCATGTCAAATGCTCACTCCTAAGAAATGCACACATCCAACTCCACTTCATCCTGTTGTAGTATTTGTCCCCTTTGCAAAATGGGGCATAGACTTCGTGCACTATAGACCTACCTCAGCCGGGGGGCATGGCTACATCATCGTGGCTATGGACTATTTCACAAAATGGGCTGAGGCAATGCCCACATATGTCGAAGATGGAAAAACTATTGTACTATTCTTTTTCAATCATATCATTGCTAGATTCAAGATTCCTAGGGCCATTGTGACCGATCATGGGTCGCGTTTTCAAAACAAGATAATGGAAAAAATTAGTGTAAAATTATGGTTTCAGCACAATAACTCTACACCATACTATCCTCAGGCCAATGGCCAGGTTGAGGCTATAAACAAAGTATTAAAAACAATGCTTCAGCGGTTGGTAGGGAAAGCCAAGTCAAACTGGCATTTACAACGTTTTTCTGCACTCTGTGCCTACAGGACTACTATCAAAACTTCCACCAGTTTTACACTTTTCCAATTAGTATACGGACTAGAAACTACCCTCCTGATAGAATGTGATATCCATTCTTTCAAAATTGTTGTGGAACTATTACCCAACAATTCCATAGATGAAGAAAGACTCTTGTACCTAAATAAACTTGATGAAACCCGACGTGATGCTTCCTTAGCTAACGAGGCGCATAAATGAAGAATGAAAGTCCAATATGATAGGAGTATTCAACCTCATTCCTTTAATGAAGGAGATCTGGTCTTGACCTACGACCAGAAGCATGACAAGCTGGGGGTAGGTAAATTCGAGTCTATGTGGCATGGGCCCTCTATTTTCAGTCTTGTTTAAGAAAAGGGGGCATATGAATTGGTTGATTACGATGAGATACCTTTGGGAGAGCCCCGGAATGGGCTCTACCTCAAAAGATACTATTCCTAGGTCATCTAGCATAGGTACTTTGTACATATTGTTTATAGTTTGTTGTGTGTCTCAAGCTCTAAGAGGTGTGTCTTTTGTGTGATTTGAAATGTGTTTTTCATAAAAACCCTACATATGTGTTTCTTTTGTCTGATGGACATATGACTTCCTACATTTGTTTTTTCTATGGTGCTCATCGATATACACTTAATCTTGCATCAGCAGCCTGGGTACTGTACTCTCCTACAAGTGAGCTGGTGAGTTTAGGGGGTGTTCTTTTAGGTCCCTCTGCCAATAATCTAGAGAAAGACCAAGCCGTGGTTGGATTACTGACAGAGGCCCTAGCTTTTGATGTGAGAGAAATTAGGGTTTATCCAGATTTCGAATTGGTTTTCCAACAACTTAATCGAGTCTACACCATTAGGAATCCCTCACTTATTCATGCTTTCCTAAGGGTTAGGTTGTTAGAGAGGTCTTTTGATCAGGTCACGTATCACCACATTCCAAGAAATTTAAATGTTGTAGCAGATTCCCTAGCTAACTATGTCTTAGATTGGCATATTTCTCATACATAGAAATCCATTTGAAACATAAAAAACACATGTAAATTCATAAGTAGATAAATCAACCCACGCATCACATTTTTCCACACATAACTGTAAATATGAAAAGTTTGTTATATATATATAAAAACTTGTAGCACCTAGATACAAAATTTGGGTTGAAGCATCTCTAGATTTCAGTGCCTATCCAGGACTGTTAAAAGTTCAGGATATACATAATACATAAGGCAAAATCTGAAGCACCGAAGCTTTCAGTTATACATATACAAAAATTATAGTCATGGCAGACTAATTCTCCTGGTGCTCATGGTAGCATGTAATGTCTAGGCCACTCTATGAAGTAGTCTGGAAAACTATCCGAAGACACCTGTAGTATGGCACTGATAATGCCTGGGAAGCTCATTAGTGGTCATATCAAGGATAACCACAGTCAATTTCTACAAGTTCTCCTCAAGATATCCAACCTCTTCCTCAGCTTCGGAGCGGTAAGCCATCATATCTTGGGTACCTGCTCGCCTAGCAATAGGCGACAACCCAACTGGGTGAATAGACCTGATGTCTGCATGAAAAGAATTTTTATCTCAGTACTACAGAAAACATAAAAATCAAATAAACATAAAATTTCAAAAGACATAAGTGGATAATGTCTTCTTACCTCAATCATCCCACACTTCACCCTCAGGCAAGACTAGCTCTGGATCATTTCAGAAATATTCCCCCTCATAGGAATAGTCTTCCACCATAATTAGTTGGTTCCTCAACCAGCATAAGAACCCAGAACCGTAAGTGAATTTAGGTTCTCCACCTCCGAGACGAGGCATAGTCGTCACCCATGCAAGCATCCTCAGATCTTCAGGATCTAGTCTAGTAATAGTCACTTGGGGCCTCATGTGAGGTACCCGCTGTAAGATGAAAGACACCACCATAGCTCCATAACCAAACTACTTCAATGGCCCTCTTTTGCATTTGTCCAGTTGACTTTTAAGACAAGCCAACATGCCTTCACACCAGTTGAATATAGTAGGCTCCATACACTATAAGGCATATAACATATGAGATCTACCAGTGAGGTGGGTAGTCCTAGTATCCACCACTCTACCAATGGTGTATACTACTATCCTCAGGGGGAGATCCACTAGATATTTGATTGATAACTTTCCCGATTGGTACTCTGTACCCAATGAGAAATGTTGACCAATGATATCATCCAAGGAGCCTTCTCCCTTCCGTGCTACCAACAAAACTACGGGGCTTCCCTGCATAAACAACCCGATGAGGAAATAAATATCCTCTATCTCTATAGGTAAGGTGTGGAATCCTACCAAAAAATTCTCCTGATTAGGATCCCACATGTCAATAATGTATTCTAGCAGGTGGACATGTGCTTTCATCCCTGGTATCCAAAAATACTTGAGAATCTCGTAGTTCCACAGAGCATCAATGGTAGCTGGATCATTTGCAGCCTGATTGTCTAGGACTTCACGTTCCCTTTCTTTCCATATCACCATGATGCACCTGCAAAATACTAATTTTGAATTCAGACGTTGTATCATGATAAAAATAAATAAAAACAAATAGCATCATAAATTGCATAGCAAAGATAGAAATATGGAAAAAATTGCATTTTTTAGAGAAATAGGGTTTATTTTTTCCCTCTCTTTCTTGAGCGGCGCTGCTGGATTTCATGCACAGAGAACCATGGTGCTCTTTCCCTTGGTGTGAGAGGCATCAGGTGCCTATCTGCTATGGATAGAGCATCGTCGACACTCCTGTCCCAGCATGACAGAGCACCGTCAGGGACGCTTACCGACGGCCAAAAACCCCCAAAAACGAAATCTTTTCTCTCTGTCGTGGTTTAAAATATTTTTGGAAATGAACAACACTCTATTTATACCTTTGCAAAAGGAAATATACCCTATGCTTTGTCTTTTAAATTATTTTAAACCATTTTGTGAACTTTGAATTAAAAAATGTAAACGAAGAAAATCAAATCTATTGAACATGAAAAGAAGCGACAAGGAAGTGGAATTCCTTTGCCAAATTTCTGAAGGAACTCTTGCCACCAAAGCTACCTTCCAAAACTCACTCAATGGTAAAACAACAAGTGGTAAAAATAAATTACCTACCCTTCTATTTATAGAAAGTTTGGAAATTTTCAAAAATATATTGTAATTTAGTTTGTTTTGAAATCCAAATTATTTTGACAAAAATGGGTTTTTATTTTTATTTTTCTATAGTTTTGAAAAATGACCTTTGATAGTGTTTTTTGAGTTTTCTTTAGGTAAATAAGGGGTTATGGTTACGTTTCAAGCTATTTTTGTCTTTTTCGAGCTTAGAGTAAAATGAAAAAAGTACCGAGCATCGTTTACACTTTTTACATGCTCATTGAAAATCCAGTACAAAGGTGTCAAGTATACTTTTTCGCTTTTTCAGACTCATAAAAAATGGATTATGAAAAAGGAACCTAGTCTAGGAGTTATATTTAAGCTCTTTTCAGTCTCCTCAAAACACAAAAATATTTCCAAGTGAACTTGTTATGTTCACGCTTGTAAAAGAATTAGAACGGTCGACTAGTCGGGGGTAGGTTATCTCTTTTTTGGACCGAATGGCCTTATATAGGAAAAAGGACCCATTTTGAAGTCTTCTTAGTCATTTCAGACTCTCTAAACATGAAACAATGGATGATTTTACTTCCATATGACTCATAAAACAAACGATGAAAGACCCTATTTTGGGAACGAACCCCTCCTTTCTCAGGTTCGTAAAAAAAATATGAGAGTGGACTCATCATTTGATGAGATTCAACGAGTGTTTGTTACCATCTCTGGACTCATAAATATGAAAAGAGGCACTCGACTTTAGAGGTGGGGAAATTAAAGGAAAGGGGAATGGTTTTCATTTGTTTATATGTCAGTACTCTACATTCCACCTTTCAACATGGCACCTATCTGCATTTTCATTTATGAATAGTTGGGTTTTCAGCTTGTTTCTGAGTCGATCCACTTTTGTGAGTCACCTGACTCCTTTGAGTCATTTAAAAGAATTCTTTGTCAAATTCCTTGCATTACACTTGGTTCTATTCTCGTTTAAGTTGAAACTTCCAAGTCATGTGTCATGCCATCAAATTGTTCAAAGGATGTCTCTCCTGGGAACATAATCCATCAGTAACTTCACTTGTCCTTAAGAGTCAATCATATCTGATTCATTTCTATCCTTGCAAATCAAATTTTATTCCTAGTTTCGTGTCACTGATGTGGGAATCATCATGGCCCTCCTATGACAGAGTCTATTCCTATTGACTTCATATCATTATCCATGAATTATACCTAGAAACCTAGAGAGTACCTTGGGCCTACATTCCTCAATGGCAGGTTACCTCGCTTTCAACATGAGTTTACATCATTAACACTTGATTGAAAGATCTCATCGAGTGTTTGACTTCAAGTCCTTTATTCACATTCGATGGTATGTACTGAGATACCTTGGTGATCATTGACATCAATGGTGATTTACCTCATGCTTGTTAATAGTTGACATCAGTGAATGGTAATCAAGTGGTTTTTACCATGTTCGATGTCAAGACATTGTAATCGCATGGTTATATTCATATAGTTTGCAGATAGGGATGAATACCCTGAGTGGTTAGGATTTTCATCATCATCGCTTATGCTCAGGCTGCATTTGGATATTATTTAGAGTCATGACAAGGATCCACATTGTATGTTTGGTGGTTGTGTTCTATATACAACATTGAGAGACATAGATCTACTTTGTATATCTCGTAGCTATGTTCTACCTCTTATAGCAGTCATTCATGGATCTACAGGTTATTATTGGTAGCCATGACATGGTCATCATCATAGATATGCAGTGTATTGGTCCACAACTATGATTGAGTTGGATAAAGTTAGTTACTGGTCCTCTATAAGTCTATCTCTCTTTTTCATTGTATTAGAAGGGAAACATACAAAGTATTTCACCCATCACTTCCTTCTAGCTTCATACTTTGGGGGGCATTTTGTTTCACATGAAAATCCCACACTACTTAGACAACCTTCAGAAGATTTTCTTGTTGCTTGTCAACCTCCCAGAAAAGCCTGATCTAGATAATCTTGACCATTTTTTTCCCTGACCTAGAAGGGACGGCGCTCTTTTGTATTTCCCATAGAGCGTCGTCGATGCCTCCTCTAGTTGAGAAAAAGGTGCCGCTGTCCCTTTGTTTTGGAAAAAATCCCATACCGACCCTCTATCAAGTTTAGAAAAAAGCATCGATGGTTAGTTGAAAAGGAAAAAAAGAAGTTTTCAGAAGTTTTCGTATGGAATCCTTTGTGGAATTAGTTCCTATGTTCCCGGGAGAGGTGGCATTTGCCTCCCTCACCTATAGGGATCTCATTCTATCCTTTTTTCAATTCATACTTTGGGTTTTAGGCCTATAAATGAAGCCTTCATGAGGAGAGTGACAAGAGGCTAGAAAAGCATCCCTATGCTGCTAGTTTGACATCTGAATAGAGGCAAAGTAGAGGTAGCTTGTAGCTGGAGAGGTCTTCATAGGAGATTGTAGACATTCTTGTTGAGACAGAAGCTATCAACATAAAGGCTTTTGGTTGTACTTATTTCTCATCCATATATTAATACAAAGACATTTCCCTTTCCTATATTTGATTGTTGTATTTATGATCAAATATTATTGGAATCCTTGATCACTAATATGGATAGTTTATTATCATGATGCTCTCATTATTTTTGTTTGTCTTGTAATCCATCTTACAGGTATTAAACCATCTCAAGTACTTTCTAGAGAGAAGATAAGAAGATCTACAATTGAGGTATATGGTCTATTATGTTAATTGATTTAACTATTCAAGGGATGGATATGTTGCTGTGTCTTTTTGTTCTGTAGTTGTGTTTTTCATTGCGGAGGAACAACTAGTGTCAGCACTGGTTGAGAATTCCTATTAACACAATGATTTAAAAATATTAATAATAATGTGAAAAAAACCCTTAAAATATATTTAAAAGCTAAATGAATGGTAAAAAACAAGTCATTTTACTATTTACCAATTTGTGAGAGCATTTGGGAGACTTTGGAGCCAAATCTTCAGCTAGAGCTTACGGGAGCATTCAACATCTATTTTGAGCACCGTCAGAGCCAGGTAGATGATGGAGCCCTACTCTTTGATTATATCATTTCCATTTTTGTTTTGGTTTGGGTTTCAGGGATCTTTGAGAAATCTCTAAATCCAATTTGCGGGCACCGCTCCTGCCCCTTACAGGACGGGCGGTTCCTAATAACAACTGCTTATTTTTAGCTTCACTCAAGCGATGCCACCTCTCTATGTAAATGGAGGACAGGCGGTGTCAGCCTTGAGGTTGAGAAACTAAATGGGAAATCCAAAATAAAATCTCATTGATGATTTTGATGATTGAATGTGGTTTTAACTAGCGCATTTGTTTTTTTTGGTAGGTTTTATCCGGTCAAAAATGGTTATATGGAAAGAACGACAACATGACAATGATGATGCCATGGCTGAGGGAAATGTGGGGTGCATTGTTGCTTTGAGAGGTTGTATCCTCTTGAATTTTTTCTGCATTTTGAGTTTGATATCCCATTAGCGCCTACTAGAGCATATTCTACACATGTGGAGCCCTGAATAGTAGTACTTTGAGGTTGGACCTCATGTACTGACCATAGAAGTAGAGGATATTTACTTTCTAACAATATTTTCTAGGTGGGGTGCTCATGTTTCATTGACGAGTTCCTGAGGAGCGGATGTGACCACTCAGGAGATGATAAACCAGCATTGCATACCTGATACTAGGATATTAGAGAAGAATATCCCCATAAAGGCAGTGGTGGATGATCCACTTCACACTATTCTATTTACTATGCAGAGGCTGGAAAGAATCCAAGGGCCTCACTAGGCATCTAGAGCGCATTTATTGTATGCCATAGAAGCTATGGAATCCACTGTTTTCAACTAGGCCAAGGCACTACTTCTGGTTTTCAAGGATGAGCTAACTAAATGTGAACAAGGGGAATTGAAACAATTTGGCTATGGATCCATTTTAGCTTGTTTCTTTACTGAGAGAGTACCCCTCATGAGACCCCAAGTGGTATTTATGGAGCTGAGGGATAGATACCCCGGTATGTTAAGTGGGTATAGCTTATGGCTCGTATGGGAGGTGGGACACTCAAAGTTAAGTTTTTTGTTGTATTTTTTCACTGGTTGAATGACCAGATCCTCATGATTGAGGATTATGCATATACAGGTACTGATTTCAGGCGTGACCCTGATCTACCACTTGCACCTAGTGGACAGTGGGGGGATATCAGTAAGAAACAACACTATAAAATCTTGATTGTGGTTTTAGTATTTTAATGATTTGTATTTTTTATGAGTAGTAACAAAACATAAATTTTCTCATGTAGATGTTGGTGCAGCATGACCTGGGGGATCATCCCCAATGGACAGGAGAGTGGGAGCTCAGTTTGTTCACCAAGGTGCTGACCAGATGGAAGAGTTAGAGGAGAAACTAGAGATTTTAACCCTAGATATATTGTATGTAGCTATTGATGACCTCCCAATGACGTACTAGAGGCACACTACAGGAGTGCAAGGCCATTTCAGCTGACTGCTATGTAGAGTAGCACGGGTTTTCATGTGTTATCATGATCATTATTACATGGTGTCCTACATGATGTATTACTGAAAGCTGAGACAGCTTCAGGATTTTGTATGATGTTGTATTTTTCCAAAAGCCACCATGCTTCAAATGAGGTCTCGTGACCATTTTTTGTAAAACTATTTTATACATATATACACAGACTTTGCTACCGGCGTTTATATGTCTCAAATGGAAAATGTATTTACATGATTTTTATGTGTTATTTACTATTTATTTACAATATGATGAACCATGCTTGATTTTCAAGTTATGAATAAGAAATATATCAGTCTAGGATGTAGTTTTCTAATGAATCAACAACTGCATTATCTACCCTAAGGATATTCTTGTAAGTGATAACCTCAAATGACCTTTCCAGTAGACGCACTCTCTAGAAGAGACAGAGAAGTATGGGGTTTCTGATGGTATACACATGGTTCAAATGAAAAACCACTAACTATGAGTCCATGAATAATACCAAATCACGAATGTATCAAGACGCAGCTTCAGTCAGTAGACCTATTACTGCCTAATACTCAGCTTCAGATAGTAGAACTATTACTTCCTGATACTTGGCAATGTTGGTAGTTGGACCAATACAAACTGCTCCTAAAATAACTAGATCATGTGTAGGAGAATACAGAACCAAAGTAGCTGAAACAAGTTTCAGGGTATTACGGAAAGCACCATCAGTGAAGCCATAAAAGGCCATCTGATCTCCATAAACAAGACATGGTATAAATAGTTTGAACACTAAAATCAAAACCATATTGAAATACTAAAACACACTGAAAGAAAGAAATGTAAATATATACAAGGTACCATACATGGCTGATCTAAGCATAGTACCTTTTTAGGTACAACCCATTGCGAGGTTGCTCGAAGGGGATTCCATCATAATCTACGAGCTCATAGGCCCCTTCCTCTAAAACTTTGATGATGACAAAGGGACCATACCACATTGACTTGAACTTCCCTTTACTTAGTTTATCGTGTCTCTGATCGTAGGTCAAAACTAGGTCACCTTCATTGAAAACCTAAGGTTGAACAGATTTATCATATATGGCCTTAACGTGTTTCTTATGTACCTCTTTAGCTAAGGCACCATCTCTTCCAGTTTTATCTAGATTAGTCAGGTATAGTGTTGGTTTATATGTGCAGACCTGAGTTTACTTTATTGTACCAACAAAACCCTCTAGCTCACTAGCCCTTTCAGCGACAGACCACAGAATGCCCTGAAGTCTCACCCGAAGTGATCTTAAATGGGTTGGTTGAAGAATCAATTTTCCTCAACCAGGTTCTGTAGCATCCTAGGTTCTCTGGATCTACTTAACCAGCTGAATCTCTCTGCACGGTCTGTCTCTCTCTTTCTAGCTGACTCTAATATGGGACTGACTCTTATCGCATTGCAGCTTCTAGGATGATGCACAAACTTACTCTTCTGCTCAACTCTTAACCTGCGATATCACACACCGCAACTCCTCAGACGGTGTGATATCGCCTTTCTACGCCTCGATGTTTCCTACAGTAAGACTTAATATGCTCATCAAATCTCAAGGTCTAGAGGCTTCCTCTCTGGGTATAATAGCTCAGTTAACCTTTATCAAGGTGTTAAACAACTTTGCTTAAGCTTCTACAGTTTAACATGCTTAACATCAATAACACTCAACTCACTGAACTAAATATACAGAAGTCACTTAACACAGTAGCTGCTACTGTCATGAATCAAGCACTGATAAACTTATACACAGAGTACTCGACACATTCAACTTTCATTTGACCTTCTATGTTATTGTAAACTGAAGGATAGCATACATACATTCATTAACTAATAGCAAAGTTGATGTAACAGATAACAGATAGCAAATAAGTATAGCACAATCACATGAAACAGTCGCACAACACATGGATTTTACGTGGTTCACTTCCAGGGAGGAAGCTACGTCCACAGGAACTGTGATTATATTATATCTTGAGAGAGTAACACAGTTCCGCTACAACCTATTATGTAGCTTGAGATCTTCTGGGAAACTCCATGCACACAGCTAGGAGCCCTTATCTCTTAGATCTCTTCTCTAATAATGTTTTTTTCTTACAATATACTCTTTCTCTCTCTCTCTCTCTCTCTCTCTCTCTCTCTCTCTCTCTCTCTCTCTCTCTCTCTCTCTCTCAATCCCTACAGATTGTTACATTCATGCTCAAGGAGTCGGCTTCTGGTTATAGTAAGATAACTACAGACTAAACTCAGAACCAGAGCTCGACTCTTCCTCACTATCTCACTGTCTAGCTATCTAGCTGTCTATCTCTCTAACTATCTGTCTATCTAGCTATCTAGCTAACTAGCTATCCCTTCATAATACAAAATACATGCTTAAATAGGTGGCCTGAAGGTCTCATCGTGATACAAAAATATGGGCCTATCCCAACAGTAACCCAAAACCCTAACTGTGATAGTCGGCCTATCTGTACTTTGAACTACCGCTTACTAGTCATGCTGCAGCTTTCTGCAGTCTTCCATGATTTTCGGTGTTGATCATGGGTATGGGCACCGCTTCCTCAGTTGCTCCCCTTATTTCCTTTGTCTTTAATACCTCGGCCCATTGCTCTTTCTTCCTTTATGAGGGTAGCTGAGGCCTCCTGTCCTCGTCGCTGCCTTAAATGCAGTGGTTGAGCTCTCTTCTTGGCTGCTTCAAGTACTATTTCCTTTCACTTTCTTGTTCCGATATAGAAACTTTTCCTATAGATACAGGTCCCTGCTCCAACATATAGAAATATTCTTCCTTGGTGGAAGTGTTTGGAAAAGTTTCTACTGCAAGTTTTAGTGACAGAATATAGCATTGGATAGGAAGGATAACCTCTAGTTCGTAAACTAACTGGAATGGTGTAAAACTGGTTTATTTTTTTACCAAAGTCCTGTAGGCCCATAAGAAAGAAAATAGAGTCAGGTGCCAATTGGATTTATGATCTCCAACCATTGTTGGAGCAGGGTCCTGCAGCTACAGAAGAAGCTGCTAGTTTAGCGGAGAGATAAGTTTTGGCGGAAAGAAGATAAGACAAAGCTACGACGCCGTAGCACGTTTCCAACTGCAGAGTAGAGCCGGAAACCATGAATTTTTAGATAGAGAAGTCAAGAAAGGAAACGGTACCTGAGTGGCCGAGAAGAGAGATCTCACCCACTGCATTGAAGGCAGCGGCGGAAGACAGGAGGGCTCAGCGACCCTCATAAAGGAGAAGGAGCAATGAGGATGAAGCATTGAAGACGAAGGACAGAAAAGAGAAGCGGTGCATAGTACCCATGATCAATGTCGGGAAGCATGGAAGACTATAGAGAGCTATGGTGTGATGAAAAGCGGCTACCTCAAGTACAGATATGGCCGACTGTCACTAGTTAGGGTTTTGGGTTACTGTTGGGACAGGCCCATAGTGTTGTAATGGCGAGACCTTTGGGCTGCCTATAAAGGGATATATTTTGTATTGTAAAAGGGTTGGTCAGTTAGTTGGTTCATTCAGTTGTTAGTAGTGTTTTGAAGACTATTAGACTGTTGTAAAAGCCTAGCTCTGGTTCTATTATTAGCGGTAGCAATCTTACTGTAACCAGTAGCTGGCTTATAGAGGATGCATGTAACGATCCGCAGGGATCGACAGAGAGGGAAGAGTATATTGTAGGAGAGAAATATAGAGAGAAAAGAGATCTAAGAGAGAAGATCTTGAGCTGCATATGCGGTGCAACAAAACTGTGTTTTACCTTCCCCTGAGTTATAAGAAAAACACAGTTCTGTGGACGTAACTTCCATCCTGGAGGTGAACCACGTTAAAATCAAGTGTTATGCGATTGGTTTGTGTGTTATGTTTACTTATGCATTTCTCAGTCATTTCATGGACTTTATTTATAGTTTAATGAAGGAATGTGTTAATCAGTTCACCGCAATATAGAAGGATAAACATAAGTCGAAGTCTTTGGCATGTTGTATATGGTTCATTTATGCTTTGCGTGAAATAGTTACTAGTTGCAGTATTGAACAGCCTTGTATGTTAAGTCTTGCACGTCGACACGAGCAATGATAAGTGCGCTAAACCGTGGAGGTAGGATATCACAGAGAGGTGATACCGCATCGGCAGAGGAGTTGCGGTGCGCGATACCGCTGGTTGAGGACTTAGTGTTGGGCAGGAGCTGCGTGTGGCACAGTGCGCAAAGATGCGATAAGGCTGGAGATATCGTGAGATAGGGAAAGTGCATGACATAGAGAAGGAACGCACGGTGGTCTAAAGGAATATCTCGTGGCTAGAAGATCTGTGAGACGAGGAGATCGCGTGACGCAAGCAGAATGTCGTGCGACACGCAGAGAAAGAGACCCCGCAGCTAGAAGAGTTGTTAGTCGCAAGTAGGATTGCCACAGAACCTGGTCCAAGACACTTGAGTCCTTAGCCAACCCATTAGATTCACTTCGGGTGAGACATCAGGCCATTTTACGGTCTGTCACCGAAAGGGCCAGTGAGCTAGGGGTTTTGTTAGTTGATTATAGTAAACCCGGGTCTACCCGTCGCAGCCAACAAATGGTTCCGTTGCCAGTTTTGAACAACTGAGCGCTAATGTTATGTTGGCATCCTACTAGAGAAGAGTTTCACCAGTGGCTGGACTCAAACTTAAGGGAGTTTGCCAAGAAAGAAAATCGGAGCCCTAAACTGAGCACAGAGGACTGGTTACAAAAGCATATCGCTTCAGATATACACGCGATATTGTTTGCAACCTATGGAAACGAGCTTTACGACTGGTTATCAAAGTTGAAAGATAGGAACATATTCAAGAAGAAAAGAAACATTGTCTCGACACCGGAGCTGATTCAGACTGTGCAGAGACTCGACAATCCCATTACGAGAGCAGTGGACTTCTGGCTTGCGAGTGTGCTAGGAGGCTTCGTCACAGAATTTGCAGTTGACCAGAGAAAAAGCTTCAGCGAGGCTGAGCAGTACTTCTTCAAAGGATATCGTGGTAAGTACCTAAAATCTCTAAACTTGTCCATTAAGATGCTGCTACATGAAAAGGGAGTAATGGACATGATTTCAGATGAATAAGTAAAGATAGTAATGTCACAAGAGTTTGAAAGTGATTTTGATGACATTGGACGAACACGTAGTGGCAAGAAATATAAAGTAGCTTTCGGCTCTCCTGTATTTGGAGATAGTTCAGACAATATTAGGCAACCGAGTCCTAGTACCATAGAAGAACCAGAGGGGGGTATCCCTTACCATCCCTATACCCCACAGAAACAGACCGGGACTCAGAGTAATCTCGTAGGTACTCCATCCAGTAGCTCACAGATAGTACCTTCTACCGCTACATCACCTTCACCTACACCGCCGAGTGGTAGTAATCCAGTCAGTCAGAACCTACTGCAGAGAAATAGAATGGGAGATGATATGAAGCTACCTACCTTTAAGGGTACAGGAGCAGAGGACCCGGAATAGCATTGGTTTCTATGTGAAGCCATGTGGACCATTAAAACAATCAACGACGATAACCTTAAACTTGTACAGTTAGTCACCACGCTCAGAGATCGAGCTTTAACATGGTACATAAAGTATACCACAGTACCCAAGACACTTTCCCAGGTCAAGAATGTCATGATTAAAGATTTCAAGAAACCTAAGTCTGAGTCGCAGTGCATAACAGAGCTCAAGGATATTAAGCAGCTACCATTAGAATCAATATGGGACTTTGACCAGAAATTCAAAGCTCTTATAGACCAAGTAAACTTTGAGTTTGCGCCGGAGTAGCATAAGGAATGGTTTATTGCAGCGATGCTCCCTCACATCAGATTGGCACTAATGCAGCAGAAAATCCAGACACAAGATGACGCATTGGAGATGGCGATGAAGCTAGAAGCTTCACCTTTAGATGAAACCAGCGCAAGCATGACAACTCTACAGAACCAGTTGGCCAACCTAACGTTACAGTTACACGAACTTAAAAAAGGGAAAGAGGTTATGCAAGACATATGGTGCTTACGATGTAGAGCACAGGGTCATACCAAAGACAACTGTCTAGTCTTTGCAGAATATTTAGCGTCAGGGGCTCCTAACCCCTTACCACGAACGCAAGGGCCATGGTGTGAAATATGCAAAAAACAAGGACATCCACCTCAGCAATGCCCTTTGCTTCAGAAGTATGTACAGACATCCAAGAACCTATACTGTGTCTTCTGCAAGTCTGTCGGACATGATGAATAGGATTGCCGAGCCTATGATCTCATGTTAGATAGAAAACATGACGTATACATAGTCCAGTCAGAAACACAAGGTCCAGCAGTAGGACCACAGCCTGATCCGGCTTATGGTGGCCGTGGAAGATGATTCAGAGGATGAGGCCGTGGAGGAGGATTTGCACGAGGAGAAGGCTTCGACAGAGGATAAGGTTTTGGCCATGGTCGTGGAACAATCACTTGTTATAACTACGGAGTTGTAGGACACTATGCTAGGGACTGTCAGAGCCCCACTACCACTTGTAACTACTACAAATCTTATGATCATACTATAGAGGAGTGCCCTACCTTGATAGCTAAGATCAAAGACCCTAAACCCGCAGTACACCAGAACATCCAGCTTATTGCTGTTGAGCAGGCAGAGACAGAACCAAGAGTCAATATTGTCACCCATAGCGGTGTTTCTACTAGTAGGACATCGCAGGAGACCAAAAAGAACACAAGTCAAGAGTGGGTGCATAGAGCTCCTAGTAAAGCAACAACACTCGACCTACGGAAGAATAAAGAAACATTTCATGAAGCCAAGGCTTCCTTTGATGAACCTATGCAATCAGGATCGTAGGTACCACCGTCTAGGGATGTACCACAACAAGCACCTTGTGGCGACAGCCCTGAACAAATACCGCAGGCTACCACATCAGGAAGATGCGACGAGGATGAATCGACAGGAAGTGTACAATCCTTCCTGCGCAGTTGCTTGAAACTTGTGAGAAATGAAAAAGCTATCAGCGAGCTACAATGCATCATAGATCAGTTTCAGCAACCTTCTCTCTCGGACAGTGCACACCACGCTGTTCATAATATTACAGGACATACAAGGACCGGAAGAGGGATGAAGCTCACAGCACAGATTGGAGAGTTTGAAATGGACGAAGTCATCTTAGATATAGGATCAGAGGTGAATGTTCTAACTAAGCAGACATGGGAACAGATGGGTAGCCCTCAGTTAGTCAGATCGCCTATCCACCTGATATTAGCTAATCAGCAGCGAGTATCACCATTGGGTCGACTGCCGCAGGTGCTAGTTGACATTGACGGAGTTTCCAGTTTCGCGGACTTCAAGGTTATAGAAATCATTGGCGATATTCGACCGTATCCAGCATTATTAAGTATCGATTGGGCAATCAGTAGCAAGGTTGTCAGTGACCTAAAGAGAAGACAAATGACCTTTTAGGATGCACAGATCTGGGTCATCGCGCCGTTGGATCCTCACCAGGGCCCTAGATATATTGAACCTATCCGAGCAGAGGAGGAGGCACATAACATGGATAGTCTCTACCAGATGACTGCGAACTAGAACGACTACATCAATCCAACTGCAGAAGGGAACATTAGTTGGCGATGCGACAGCTCATGCGCATCAGATTCCGATGTTGGTCTAGAGAACTGGCAGAACAGACTTTACGAAGTCTCAGCGCGCAGATGTGCGTTTATGAGTAAGTCACTGCGATGTATTGGTGCAGAGATCACTGAGATTCCATCATATCATGGTCTGACAGATATTCAGGACTTCCTTGAGTAGTTTGAGCAACATATTCCTTACGAGCAGAGGATCGCAGCTATGGACCTTGCAGTACGAGCCACACCTGCAAGATGGTGGTATGCGCATAAAGAGAATATCGCATCATGGGATGATATTAAAAGACTGATGGCGATTAGATTTTCTGTCGATGGAGAGTATGTCCAGCATAAGTACACAGGCAAAACTGATCCCAGGGCACACATTTAGACATGTGAACAGAACTGGTCAGACATTCCCGAGGATGAATGGGTTCACAGATTCATTCACACATTGGACACAGTTCCAAGGAACTGGTACATAGATACCGAGTTGTGCAAGGGGATGACCACATGGTCACTTATGACAGACAGTTTCCTACTCACCTTCGCGTTTGAATCAGAACATCCAAGTGTTTCTCAGGCCCTAGACATAATCAAGATCAAGATATTTGAGGACTGTACCATCTCAGTGCAGGCTCAACCTGAGTGGGCCATCCAGTTGCAAGCCATGCTAGAGTGCTATAATTTCGCAGCAAAGTCATACAATGAAGATAAGGATGAGGATGAGGATCCTCACAACACCAACATTATGGAGTCAGAAGGGACTCGCGATGTTGGGGGACCACAGTTAGAGATTCCAGCAATCACCGAACCCATCAAGATTAAAAATATCAATATTGGCATAGACACGGAACCTAAGTTTTCCTCTATTGGAGACTATTCGAACGATGAAACAGTCGAACAGATTGCAGATTTGTTACATGACTATCAGGACCTATTTCCCACCAAGTTCACAGAGATGAAGGGAATAGTTGGAGACCTGGGATTTATGAGGATACCATTGAAGGAGGACACTAGACCAGTCAAGCAACACCCATATAGATTGAATCCGCGCTACAAAGAAAAAGTAAAGGATGAAATCGATAAGATGCTAGCAGCAGACATCATTGAGCCGGTAGAAGAAAGCAAATGGGTTAGCCCCATGGTCATACAAGAAAAGAAAACAAAAGGAGACATCAGGATCTGTGTCGATCTGCGCAAGCTCAACGATGCATCGCTTCACGATCCATTTCCGACACCGTTCACTGATGAGGTATTAGACAACGTGGGAGGACAGGAGGCCTACTCCTTCACTGATGGATTTTCAGGCTACCATCATATTAGAATACATCTAGAAGATCGATCCAAGACCACCTTTGCAACATAATGGGGCTCATTCCAGTATACGGTAATGCCCTTTGGTCTTAAGAATGCACCAGCTATATTTTCTAGAGTAGTAGTTGTTGTATTTAAAGAATACATTCATAAATTCTTAGAAGTATATTTTGATGATTGGACTGTATTTGGACTAATCGACAAGCATATAGGAGACTTAAGACTGATGTTAGAGAAATGTAGGCAGTACCAAATTTCTCTAAACTTGAAGAAATGTACATTTTGTGCACCATTTGGTATTTTGTTGGGTCACATTGTTTGCAGACAAGGCTTGATGGTAGATCCTGTGAAGATCGCCATCATTGTAAACCTTCCAGCACCCAACTCAGTCAATCAACTGAGGACAGTACTTGGTCATACTGGGTACTACAAAAATTTCATCAAGGGCTACACAAAGATTGTTAGTTTTTCAACATTTAAGCTAGCATTATGTTAGGATCTTTTCACTGAGAGAATAACAAGCACAGCAATAACATAAGCACATCACATGAGACAAGAGACTCAAAGATTTTTGATTGGGGAAATCATAAATGGAGAAAACCCCGCAACTTCCTCTAAGATAGTATCACCACAAGATGTGAAACCCAAAACAGTAAGATGTACTCCCAACACAGCAGTAGCCTTCTGTCTTCTGTCAAGCCAAAGTATTCCCTTCTCCAATAGTGCGCCACACTTGAGAGAGCAAGTGATGTATTTCACAAGTGATAAATAGAGAGACTCTCACTCTCTATTTATATTCATCCGTTCACTTGAGTTTCCATTTCACACGTAGGCTCAACCTAATAATTACTACTTTAGCCTACACCTTAATTAGTGTATAATAACTCAAGTGCCCCGAAACTGTGGGGACTTACCTAATGACTTGATATGACTTGATTACATTATTAATCCTCCCGATCAGAACATCGGGGCATGACTCAAATACATAATGGATACATCCCAGAAAACATGACTCAAATACATAATGGATACATCCCGGAATAAACATCGGGTTACAATATACATAGAAGAATACATTCTAAAGTTACATATACATCAACACTCCCTCTTAACTAGGAAGGTATTCTTTCGACACAATTTTCAGCACTGGTCTTCTTCTCTGTATCAACTGGATCATCTCATATTCAAGTCATATTCATCTTCAAGTCATCTTCATCTTCAAGTCATCTGGATCTGGATCATCTCTCGATCTGGATCATCTCTAGTCATCATCACTGGATCTGGATCATCACTCGATCTGGATCATCTCTAGTCATCATCACTAGATCTGGATCATCACTCGATCTGGATCATCATCACTGGACTTGATCTGGATCATCTCTTGATCTAGATCATCTCTGCTGGATCTGGATCATCACTCGATCTGGATCTCTCGGAGTCATCATAACTGGATCTAGATCATAGCTCGATCTGGATCATCTCTAGTCATCATCATGTGTGTACTATCTCTTCATGGGAAGTTCTACAGAGCCAACCCTTTTTCATGCTGGTTGTAGGCCTAGCCACCAGGTAGGTATTCGCCCAACACTTACATCTGACCTACTTGTCAGAAAGGCATGCCCAGCACTCACATCTGATCATGTAGTAAACTACAATCACATCACAAAGGCCCAGCACTCACATTCACTAGCATGATAGTACATCACATCATTAACATCTATGAAATGTCTCTGCACTTATATCTGACCTACTCGTCAAAACAGCACAATCCCATCCAGGCTGGAACCACATCCTGCCACACTGATGAAAGAACCCTGTTCTTTTCACCCAGGCTGGAACCACATCCGCCACACTGATGGAAGACTTTCAACCAGGATGGAACCACAACCAACACAATGATGAAAGAACTATGTTCTTTCCACCAAGGTCGGAACCACATCCACCACACTGAAGAAAGATTTCTGCACTTACATCTGACCTACTAATCAGAAGGGCATGCACTCACATCTGACCTAGCAGGAACTGAATCTTGCACCCTCGTCAGAATGGACCCCAGTCCTAGACTGAGCTACCTGGTAACTGACCAGGCGCTTCCACTCTCCCGGAGAGTGGCAGTTTCCCTTACATCTATCCTACTCGACAGAATGGCCAACACTCACATCTGTCATGGGAGGAACTTAATCCTTTATCCATGACCTGAATGGTTCATCCCTTACATCTGACCATGGAAGGAACCAATTCTCTCACCATGTCATAATGGCTATGGGTCTCATCACTTTCTCTTGGAAGGAACCTCGATCTGGAGAACACCAAGTCTCTCTCTGAAGTACTCGAACTTCATCCTAGCATATGGCTTCGTCAATACATCAGCTATCTGTTCCTCCATCGCAACATACAGGAGCTTGACTGCTCCTCTCTGCACCATATCCCTGATATAGTGATACTTGATCTCGATATGCTTCGACTTGTCATGGAACACTGGATTCTCTGACAACTTCACGCAACTCTGGTTGTCACAATGTATACAAGTAGCATCTAACTGGAGATCAAATATATCAGACAGTAGCTTCCGCAGCCATACTACCTCACAACTAGTAGAACAAGCTGCGACATACTCTGCTTCAGCTATACTCAGTGCCACAGAGGATTGCTTCCTACTAAACCAAGAGATCACACCTGATCCCATACTGAAGCAACATCCTGAAGTACTCTTCCTGTCAATGGCACTACCTGCCCAATCTGAATCAACATAACCCTCTAGGTTAATATTCAGATTCGCATCATACTTGAGCCCATAATCAATTGTACCCTTTAGGTACCTCAGAATATGCTTTGCAGCAATCAAGTGAACACTTCTCGGATCTGTCAGGTACTGGCTCAAGGTGTTCACAGCAAAGCAAATGTCTGGTCTCGTGTTTGTCAGGTACATCAATGACCCAATCATCTGATGATACATCGTATCATCAACCGACTCTGATGAAGCATCACTCAATAGCTTTAGGTTCGATCCCATAGGTGTAGCCATAGCTTTGTAGTCCATCATCCCGAACCTCTTCAGGATCTCTACTGCATACTTCCCTTGTCCAAGGAAGATCCCATCTGTACTCTGCCACACCTCCATACCTAGAACAATAGTGCATTGACACATAACAGGAGCATCACTGGTCTTCCACCTTCAACCTTGGATCAAAGGTTGGAATCCACTTTACTCTCAGTAAAGCCTAGAATCATCAGTAATCTGCCCATCCTGTCGTACCATGTCGAACCTCAGGATCTTCTACAATCACTCCCTCTGAAGCAAAGCATCATACTCCCTCTGTCTTCCATACTCTATGCACTGAAACATTCTGTACTGGAGTGACAAGTAGTATCCATCTAGGATCACTGGATACTAACATCCTCTATCTTGAACTTCTTCAAAAGTTCATCTTGCATCCATCTGAGAGCTTGTCATCCTTTATCAACCTTGTAGCAAAGGTTAATATATTCATTAAGCTCATCATGTAAGTGTTTCAACTCTTACTGGTTGCAAATGTCTCTTCGTATTCTAGGCCTTCCTTTCATGAGAAGCCTCATGATACGAATCTTTCCTTGTATCCCACGATGTTTCCATCTACTGCATGATGGAACTATGAAATTCTCTTCAGGTCTCGATACTACGCCCTGACATCATTCTTCTTGAACTGGTCTTCCCTTTCTTCTTGATGGTTGGAAGGTTCTACATTAATGATGTCACTGCACTCGTCATATTATTCTTCATTTTGAAATGTCGTCACTTGTTCTTCGAAACAAGTCTTCATTCTTCTTTGCTTGTAGGAGATTATGTATGCGATCTTTCCTACAAGTCAAATGCATTTGTATGGTTAGAAACATTTCATAAGGAATATTCATACTGGCAAGTTACTATGCATAAGTATATGATCATGCAACTACTTTAGCCAATACAACATTCATCCATATCTCACTGAAACTTTCTAGATGCCTTCCATCTCTACCAAGACAACATTGAGATTGTGCACTAATCCAATATGTTAGCAAAGAGGTTTTATTCTAGATAAGCAGCAACGGAGAATTTGTATAGCACCATGAGCTACTTACCCATCACATGCATATTAGTAGTATATTGTCATTAATGCAAACATCCTATCATGCATAATACAATAACTGAATATAAACAAATGCATAACAAAACAATATCATGAAATGACAATTGAATACTTATCTTTATTTGTTTCGAGGGTAGACTCCTTCTTGAGCCTTCAGCTTCATCGTCTTCTTCATTCATAATAGCATCGTTTCTTATCCAAAAGCTAAGGTGGATAAGAAGTTCTTCAAGAGTTGAGTTCTTCATATTCCTCATTGCTTGAGGGATCTTCTTTGGATGAAAGAGATTGATCTTCAATTGCTCCCACCTTCTCTTCTTGAGCTTCTTCTTCTTGTGAGTTCTCTTTCTAGAGTCTATTGAAAGTAATCACTTCCTTCTAGCACACATTCCTCACATGAATGAATTCCACGATCCTGGGAGGCCATTCAAGGTGGCCATCACCACTTTTGCATTATTCACTTTTTTATTTTACCGCTTCAAGTTGTTCTTTGATTTGAGAGACTCTTATGACTGCATGGTCTCTGCAATCTGGATCTTCACATTCTTCAACTAGTTTCTTTATTTCATATTCTGATTTTGTTCTTCCCTTCAAATAGCTTGAAATTCTGGAAGACCTTCAACAGCTTTGCTTGCAATAGGTAGTGCACATTTGCAAGCCTTCTATGCCAAAGCTCATTTGGCTCTACTGTGTCATGGATCAAGGCTTGTTCTGGATATCCCTTCAATTTGTACAAGCCTCCTTCTTGTTCTTTAATCACTACCACATCATCGATAGTCTTTCCTTTTGGCCATATGATGACTTGACCATCTATGAATGCAACCCGCATTCCTTTTGCATCAATGCTGAAATAGAGAGAAGGTTATTCTTCAATCCTGGCATAAACAATACTTCTTTCATTATTAGAGACTTACCTGATTCTAGCTTGTATGAAGATTCCCCACTACCTTTTATTGGATATTGGTAGTCATCTCCTAGTGTCACCTTGTGAGGTGATTCATGTTCTGACAGTCTTACAAAAGATTCCTTGAATCCTGTCATATGTTTGGAAGCCCCACTGTCTATGAGCCAATCATCACTTCCATGAGTAATGTTACCTGTGAGAGATGATATCAGAACATATTCATCCTCACTTGAAGAATTTTCACTTTCATATCTGGATCTCTTTCTGGATGGTTCATCATCCTCTGTAGCATGAGCATGATGTCTTCTTTGACCAAGTTCTTCTTGTGAAATGCTTCTAACCCCGTCTCCCTCTGAAACTGGAACCTCCATACTCATGTAGGTGTCCAATACATTTTCTTCAGAGAGATCATATACTTCCAGGCTTGGAAGTTGTCAACTTCCACAAGCTTGTCACCAAGCTGATGTGATAGATCACTTTGAAATGAGAACCTCAAATCGAAATAGCAAAGGATTAGATCTTACCGATTTGAGGTGTCCATCCTTGTCCCGGAGTTTGCTGATCTAGGGTTTGTCGCAGAAACCCTAATTTTCAAAACTTGGAAAATTTCAGATCTGATTGGACAAACAAATAGATCTCTTCAAATGGATCTGTCCAATGTACTCCTTTTCTGAAAACAGTGGAGGGAAGCTCCTGAAACAGGAAGCCCTAATTTTCTGATTTCTTCTGCAGAAATGCCTGTTACTGTTTCTATGATATCTCCGAAATTACTGATCCTCTATGTTTTCAATTTCGTACTGAGGTAACATCACATGCCCCTGATCCAAAACCATAGTTTTCATCAGAATTGGTTTCACCATTTGGGATTTATGATCCTTTTCCCAAGGTGACCTATTACAGGACTGTTCATAATAGCGAAGTTGTACGGCATACCACGTGTCACTGGTTCATCTTCTAAGTATGATATTCGGAAAAAATAAAGTATAGTCTGTGCCCTTTCTGGAACATCTTTAGGAATTCTATTTGTACCTCTGTAGCCCAAGATATTGCAGATCTCCCCAGGTGTCCTGTTTATGGATGATTTCTAGAAGAGGATGGAGCCCTAACTTGGCGAGATCATATCTCCCAGAATATAGTGAATCTGAGGCTGATTTTTGGACACAGTGTTCATCAGGATTTTATCTTCGGCCTCTGAAATTTTTAGCTTTTGAGACTTCATCAATATTGGAATATAGAGACGTTACCAAAACTTAGCAGTTTTAGTATTTAGGGTTTCTCCTAGCTCAGGGTCAAACTAGGGTTTGACTTTTCTGGAGTTTCACCCAACCAAATTTATTGATCCAGGTCTCTAAACTTCGGTTTTGATAAGGAGAACAATCCTTTGCTGTTCTCACTCAAAAATTCCTCTTTTGAAGAAAGCCCTAATTTCCACATCGAAACTGAAAATGCTTGAGATTGAATTCCGCATCGACAGAAAGATGCACCCTTCAATGCGGAGTCATCTTAGCATACTTTTGCTGAAAATTTGTGGAGGAAGATCCACAAAATAGGAAGCCCTAGTTCCTGTAGCTGCACAATGTCTTCTTCTCAGGTTATCTCTGATACCATGTTTGTTTTTCAACATTTAAGCTAGCATTATGTTAGGATCTTTTCACTGAGAGAATAACAAGCACAGCAATAACATAAGCACATCACATGAGACAAGAGACACAAAGAGTTTTGATCAGGGAAACCATAAATGGAGAAAACCACACAACTTCCTTTAAGATAGTATCACCACAAGATGTGAAACCCAAAACAGTAAGATGTACTCCCAACACAGCAGTAGCCTTTTGTCTTCTATCAAGCCAAAGTATTTCCTTCTCCAATAGTGCGCCACACTTGAGAGAGCAAGTGATGTATTTCACAAGTGATAAATAGAGAGACTCTCACTCTCTATTTATATTCATCCATTCACTTGAGTTTCCATTTCACACGTAGGCTCAACCTAATAATTACTACTTGAGCCTACACCTTAATTAGTGTATAATAACTCAAGTGCCCCGAAACTGTGGGGACTTACCTAATGACTTGATATGACGATTACATTATTAATCCTCCCGATCGGAACATCGGGGCATGACCACATGACTCAAATACATAATGAAGACATCCCGGAATAAACATTGGGTTACAATATACATAGAAGAATACATTCCGAAGTTACATATACATCAACAAAGATTACAGCACCAATGGAGAAATTGCTAAAGAAAGACGTAAAATTCCTATGGAATGAGAAATGTCAGCAAAGTCTAGACACACTTAAAGAAAATATGGTTACAGTACCCATCTTAATATTTCCATACTGGACTAAGCCATTTCATGTACATGTGGATGCATCTGGCATCGCATTAGGGGTTGTTTTAACACAACCAGGAGAAGGGGACATTGACAATCCTATCGCATACTCCAGCAGAAAGCTCTCGACAGCAGAAAATATTTACACCACAACAGAAAGAGAAGGCCTAGCTATGGTGTACGCGCTCCAAAAGTTCAGGCACTACCTCTTGGGTGCCTCGTTTAAGATGTTCACTAACCATTCTGCCTCAAAGTATTTGGTCAATAAGCCAGTGTTAGGGGGGAGAATCTGCAGATGGTTACTCCTCTTTCAAAAGTATGATTTTGAAATCATCGTAAAACCAGGAAGACTGAATGTCGGACCTGATAATTTGTCGTGGATAGACTCAGGAGAAGAGCCAAGTAACGTAGACGACAATCTGCCAGATGCGGCACTATTTTCTATCCAGATCGCAGATGAGTACTATGCCGATATTATTCAATTTCTCACTACAGGAGTAGCACCTGATGAGTTTACTAAGCAGCAAAAGAAGCAGTTGGTTGTCAAAGCAGCAGACTTCACCCTTATCATAGGACACATATACAAGTTAGGTCCGGATGAAGTTCTGCGCAGATGTGTGATGCCGCATGAAAAAGGTGCTATTATCAGAGAGGCACATTCAGGAACCGCAAGAAGTCACTTCGCAGGAAAGCCGACTGCGTAGAAAATCCTGGAGGCAGGATTATGGTGGCCTACATTGCATAAAGACACCAAGGACTTTTGCAGATGCTGTGATATCTTCCAAAGGGTAGGAAAACCCTCGCGACGCGATGAAATTCCGCTGCGACTGCAGGTCACGCTGTGCACATTTGACAAATGGGCTATAGATTTTGTCGGTCCTATAAACCCACTAGGAAAGCGCACTGGTGCGAGATATATTATCACTGCAACATAGTACCTTACCAAATGGGCAGATGCCAAAGCAGTAAGAAATTGTGATGCTGCTACAGCTGCACAGTTCCTTTTTGAAAACATCATCAGTAGATTTGGATGCCCAGTAATTTTGATGAGTGATCAAGGCACACATTTCTTGAACAACACTATTGAGGCTTTGACAGAAGAATTCCAGATTCAGCACCATAAGAGCACTCCCTACCACCCACAGGCTAATGGTACGGTGGAGGCCTTTAATAAGATTTTAGAAAATGCTCTTACTAAGATCTGCAATAGCCAAAGAAATGATTGGGACCTTAGAGTTAACGCTATATTATGGGCGTACAGGACCACATGCAAGAAACTTACGGGACACACACCTTTCATCTTGGTGTATGGATAGGAGGCTGTTATGCCTATGTTGTATATTCTTCCCAGTTTAAGAATCGCTCAGATTACCGGGATGACTGATACAAATACAGTGGAGGAAAGGCTAGCACAGCTGCTTGCCTTAGAAGAAGACAGATTCATCGCCGGATTCCATTAGAAAGTGCAGAAGGCATGAGAAAAATATTGGCATGACAGACACATTAAGAATAAGACTTTCCAGATCAAAGACCTAGTACTCCTCTATGACAGCAAATTCATTAAGTTTCGAGGGAAGTTCAAGACGCATTGGCTGGGGCCATATCATATACAACAAGTCACAGAGGGAGGTGCCGTTCAGTTCAGCCAGCTGAATGGGGAGCTTCTGCCCACATGGATTAATGGCAGTAGGCTTAAGCCCTATAGTGATAGCCACCTCGCCTCTCATCCCTAGCTTAGCCAGTTTATGGTGGTGCAAGTGTCCAGTGTAGTTGAAAGGAGGCGTCGCACCAGGAACTAGTCTACACCGACAGGTATTATTCTAAGTATGAGGAATCGCATCAGGACGGTTCAATTTCAAAAAAAAAGAGAAAGTAGTATTGTTTTACGCAGGTGATGTGGAGTCGCATCACGGCAGTGCGATGTTTCCCCGTGCCACGTACTCATTTTTGCAACCGACAGAGGGCCATTCAAGTCACCATCTGACAGTTAGTTAATGAGGTAATGACCATTATATCTTACCGTAGATTTGGTAGCAGTATAATAAATTTTTCCAAATTTGGCAAATCTCTGACGAGACCGGCGCCTGTGCACACACGTTTTGAGGGAAATTCGATTGAATTTGCTCATTTATTAAGGATCGGATGACGGGTGTGGTTTTTTCCAGGCATTGATGACGACCGATGGATTCAGTCTAGATGACCGTTGCATCCGGGATTATCGTATTGGGTATAAAAGTAGAAAGTATTCAATTGGAACGGTTACGTTTGCAAAAAAACCGAGAGCTGTAGAGTGCATTGTTCAGAATTCCCTGTGAAGAGCTAGTTTGTTACAGAGTGCTGTGATTTTCAGCAGTTGCGGCCATTGCACGTCCGCCGTTTTGTACTAAGACGGTTTTTTTCAAGGACGAACCTTTAGAAGACATGCCGAGACGCTTCGACCCTGGTGGCCGTAGGTCCGCCATGACGACGTCGCCCAAGGTTGTGAAATTAAGTACAGCACAAGTCAGACAGCCGCTAAGGATGAAGAGTCAAGCGCCAGAAGTAGAAGTTGTCACCAAAGTATCTGCTAACGAGAAGAAGAACGCCGAGCCGATCACTGAATATAAGAAAGCAGAGCAGAAGAATGATGAGAAGAAATCTCCCACTAGGCGGAAAGTAAAAATGAGAAAAAGAAAGCAACGGGAGAGGGTCGCCAACCTATCTGATCAGCTAAGAAAAGCACAAGAGATTGCGGAGGCAACGAAATGAAATCTGACGATTAGAGGAAGCATGTGTACCTGGAGCACCTCGAAGACAAGAGAAGTGGAAGAAGATAGCAAACCCAGTAGTCGGTAGAATTCCAGAACGCAGACAAAGGCTTGTTCTCAGAACGGAATTCATGGTTTGTATCTCTTTCATATACAAGGCTCCAGACTGAATGAAATGTTTGAGAAGGCTGGAAGATACATATTTTCCTTGTGATAAAAGTTCTAACCCAGATAAAGAGGAAATGATATCTGTGGAAAATCTTTCAAACACTAGAAGGCTCATAAAAGGTTTCAGGAGCGATGAGAGCGAGACCATGACATCGGGCAGGAAGGATAAGAGAGCCCAGCGAACCAAGTTACATAAACTATAAAGAGCGTTTCGAAGTGATGGAGAAGGAAGTCGCAGGACTTCGAGACAGGTTGCAGAGGACTTCGCAGGAAGCCAAGGAAAAGCTACAGCAGGAGAAGCCCGCTGGAAGTGGCTCAAGGACGAACCATAAGTAAGTGTTAGGGGACTGTTGGAGCAGGGTCCCGTAGCTACATAAGAAGCTGCTAGTTTAGCGGAGAGATAAGTTTTGGCAGAAAGAAGATAAGACAGAGCTATGATGCCGTAGCACATTTCCAGCTGCAGAGCAGAGCCGGAAACCATGACTTTTTAGATAGAGAAGTCAAGAAAGGAAATGGTACCTGAGCGGCCGAGAAGAGAGAGCTCACCCACAGCAATGAAGGCAGCGGTGGAAGGCAGGAGGGCTCAACGACCCTCATAAAGGAGAAGGAGCAATGAGGATGAATCATTGAAGATGAAGGACAGAAAAGAGAAGCGATGCATAGTACCCATGATCAGTGCTGGGAAGCATGGAAGACTGCAGAGAGCTATGGTGTGATGGAAAGCGGCTACCTCAAGTACAGATATGGCCGACTATCACTAGTTAGGGTTTTGGGTTATTGTTGGGACAGGCTGACAGTGTTGTAATGGCAAGACCTTTGGGCTGCCTATAAAGGGATATATTTTGTATTGTAAAAGGGTTGGTCAGTTAGTTGGTTCATTCAATTATTAGTAGTGTTTTGCAGACTATTAGACTGTTGTAAAATCCTAGCTCTGGTTCTATTATTAGCGGTAGCAATCTTATTGTAACCAGTAGCTGGCTTATAGAGGATGCATGTAACGATCCGCAAGGATCGACAGAGAGGGAAGAGTATGTTGTAGGAGAGAAATATAGAGAGAAAAGAGATCTAAGAGAGAAGATCTTGAGCTGCATATGCGGTGCAACAGAACTATGTTTTACCTTCCCCTGAGCTATAAGAAAAACACAGTTCTGTGGATGTAACTTCCATCCTGGAGGTGAACCACGTTAAAATCAAGTGTTATGTGATTGGTTTGTGTGTTATGTTTACTTATGCATTTCTCAATCATTTCATGAAATTTGTTTATAGTTTAATGAATGAATGTGTTAATCAGTTCACTGCAATATAGAAGGATAAACATAAGTTGAAGTCTTTGGCATGTTGCATATGGTTCATTTATGCTTTGCGTGAAACAGTTACTAGTTGCAGTATTGAACAGCCTTGTATGTTAACTCTTGCATGTTGACATGAGCAACGCTAAGTGAACTAAACCGCGGAGGTAGGATATCACAGAGAGGTGATACCGCATCGGCAGAGGAGCTATGGTGCGCGATAACACTGGTTGAGGACTTAGCGTTGGGTAGGAGCTGCATGTTGCACGGTGCACGGCGATGCGATAAGGCTGAAGATATCGCGAGTCAGGGAAAGTGCGCAACATAAAGAAGGACCGCACGACGGTCTAAAGGAATATCTCACGGCTAGAAGATCTACGAGATAAGGAGATCGCGTGACGCGAGCAGAAGGTTGTGCGACGCGCAGAGAAAGAGACCCCGCAGCTAGAAGAGCTATTAGTCACAAGTAGGATCACCATAGAACCTGGTCCAAGACACTTGAGTCCTTGGCCAACCCATTAGAGTCACTTCGAGTGAGACTTCATGCCGTTTTGCGGTCTGTCACCGAAAGGGCCAGTGAGCTAAGGGTTTTGTTGGTTGATTATAGTAAACCCGGGTCTGCCTTTCGCAGCCAACAACCATCCTCCAAAGCATAGTTTTTAAAACTTTGTTAATGGCCTTGACCTGACCATTAGATTGCAGATAGTAAGGAGATGAGTTTCCATGGCAAAAACCCAGTTTGGTACTTAACTCAGTCATCATCTGATTCTTAAAATGTGATCCATGGTCAGTGACAATAGACTCTGGGACTTTGAACCTAGCTATCATGTGATTAAATAAGAAGAGGGTAGAAGTCTTACCATCCTCTGCATATGTAGGCATAGCCTAAGCCCATTTTGTGAAATAATCAATGGCTACGATGATGTAACCATTGTTAGAAAATAGGACTGCAAAGCAATAACAAATATACAGTTAAATAAATAAACAAGATGAAAAACATATTACAAAGAGACACAGATATAACATGGCTCACCCAGACGATGGGCTACGTCCACAAAGAAATTGTCAGTCCTTTTATTATAGTCTAGAAAGATGAAGGGATACGGCCTGCAGCAAAACTGCTACACTTCCTCTTCATGCTCTCATAGTCTCTCCCACACAATCATAGAGATTGTTTACAATACACAATCATGTTACAATGCTTTTTTTTATAGGGGAAATACCATGGGAAAATACTACGATTAACCCAATACCATGGGTCCGCAAAACTATTGGCCAACACACATCCCAAAAAAATTTCTCGGGGGCTCCACCTCGAAACCCTTAGGCAGGGGGAATGAGTGTACAGTACACCAGAGGTACAAACAAAACTGAATAATATCTCCGGATCTAGAAGATCAGGCTCCACAACCAACAATCTCCCACTTGGAGACTGGTCACAGCAACTCCACTGCTACTGCACTTGCTGGACTATTCTCTAGACCTTGGACTTGGAAAATTTATTATTTTCACCTTCATGCTTGAAGGCCAGTAGAAATCAAGCAGGAACTCAGTTTCTCTCTGGTTACTCCCTTTGTCAACATGTCTGGCTAGTATGTATCTTTTCCATTTTTAACAGTTCTTCATCTAGAACAGATCTTATGAAGTGGTACTTTAGCTGTATATGTTTAGTCTTGGAATGAAAGGATGATTTCTTTGCAATATGAATGGAACTTTGGTTTTCACTGTACAGCCTGTTATCTCCCTGTTTGTGCCAGAAATTGTTTCTAAGGCCAGAGAAACAAGCCAACACAATCTCAAATATAAAACTCAATAAAACTAGGGTTTAAGGTTGTTTTGGTATGATTTAATGGTTGTAAGCTTTAGGAACAATCAGGGAATACATTCAGAAGCCAAATAACAACTAAATCATAAAAAAAAGATGATAAAGATGCATGATATATCAATAAGATCCAACAGAAAGACTATGCTGAGGTTCATACATAACAGACAAGCATTACCAGCAAACACACATTAACCAACAATGAATATATCTATTAAGAAACTAAAAAAGTTCAATAATGAATCCAACACAGGAAAAATGAAGGGTAAAAGTCATATATATCTCATAATTTCATCAGCAAATGCTTACAAGAGTCACAATACTTAGCTCTGAACAAGTCTGAAGATACAAACAGTCTGCAGACCTCCTGTAGCTCCCAAAAATCAGAACCCCTCTTCAGTCCCTCTATCCCTCTTTTATCATTACAAAGAAGTAGTTCTATCTCCCCTTCATTAGGTCGAAATTGAAACTACCTAGCAGTTACATTAACTAACCAACTCAACTAATTGACTAAAAATAGCAAATCGGATTCCTAGCAAATATGGCGAATTTCTGGAAACTAGGTGTCAAAGAAGATTCCATATCTCTCAATTCGTGAAACCTGTGTAAAACATGAGAGAGGTTTTTGTGAACGGGTCTGTTATGGAAAAAAACCTCTCTTGATTTTTAAAAATTCATCTCCAATTGATCATAATCTACCCCGCAAGATGAACACTAAAACAGGAAAATATTAAAAATTTAAAATCCCTGGAAAATAGGCTGCAAAGATTAAATTGTATCTTTCAAACCTTGACAACTGTGTAGAAAATGAGAGACTTTTTTTTGAATGGGTCTGTGATGAACAAAAACCTCTCTTGGTTGTTAAAAATTCATCTCCAATCAATCAGAATCTGCCCCGCACGATGAGCACTAAAACAGGAAAATATTAAAAATCCTGAAAAATAGGTTGCAAAGATTAAATTGGATCTTTCAAACCTTAATAGCTGTTGCAAAACTGAGAGAGGTTTTTGTAGATGGGTATGTTATGAAAAAAAATTATTTTGTTTTTCAAAAATTCCTCTCCCTTAGCTCATGGTCGGCATTTTACTTCAATGACCCAAAACAGGAAAAACTAAGCAGAATTCTCAGTGATCTCTTCTTCCTGTACAGTAATTTCTTCTGTGACAGCAACTTTATTTTCACTGGAAACTTTTGCTATGAAAAATCTGCACTGAACCCTCTGATACACTGAGAGACATGAAATTGAGATGTCCATTGCAGGCTTGTACAAGGAAACCGGAAAGTCCATCAAATGTTTCTAGCTTGGAAGCCAATTTCTCTGCTATTACTATGGGAGAAACTTCTTGTGATCTATCTTTGTGACCTTTGGCATCCAATGAAAAATCACATGCACTATTTATGTTTTCTAAAGTAGAAAATTCTATGCACAGTAAAACTTTACATAAATGATCTTAGCTACCAGCTTCTCAGATTAACTGAAGACTGTTTGTTTGTTGGATGAGAAGATATATAAAACATAACAATCTCCAATCTATTCATTTTATGCTTCTTGTAGTCTTAGCATCAAAAATGAGAATAGGTCTTCATGTAATCTCGGCTATTCATCTCTTTCATTGCATTGTGTATAAGTAGCAGACTCTTTTGTGAAGTTTAACAACCATAATATGCACAATTTTTCACCCCATCCTCTTTTCAAACTTCATCAGAGGAATGGTTCAATATAGAGCTATTTTTCAATCTTCCACTCAGCAGAACATCTCAGAATGTCTTAAACGACTATCTCTTCAAAAGGAATCTCTTTTAAAGACATAATTTAACATTTCCCTTAACTAATTTTGACAGAAACGACTTCAAGGAGAAAGCCCCAACTCTGCTCTATAATAGCAACCTCTGATTTTTTGAAGATGTCTTCTTTCCAGCGTGTTGAGGCCTGGAAATTCGCAGGCTGCAATAGTAAGGGATTCTCCCCAATCAACGTTCCCAACTAGCCCATTGACTGTTTGGTGTAGAGAATCCGTCCGGCTTACGGTCCAGCTACCGTAGGTCAAAGTAACAAAAAGGGTTTTACCAGTTGCGGCCCGGTCCACCGAAATTTGTATTTTGACTTAATATGCAATGCATATGCCTATCTAAACCAATGCAGGGTGATAAGGATGCCGGGAACCACACAATGTGCTGCGCAGGTTCTTACCTCTCGTCTTATGTTCACAACATCTGAACCACACATTAGAGGAAATTTCAACTCAAAATGGGCCTCCTAAAATGAACTAATAAAATAATATTTATTAATTTTGGAGAAAGAAAAGAAAAAAACTATTTTTTTGTTTGTATTTTTGACATATCTCCCTATGTTTTTACTCAAATTTCAATCGGGAGAGCTCGTTGGATGCGGAATTAAATTCTGCATCCAACGAGTACCCACTCGACATACTTTTGACGGACCCCGCTA
>LPNX010482910.1:3860-128860 GCA_001517045.1 Pseudotsuga menziesii
TTCTTCGATCTGAGTTGCTTCGGCGATCATGGGATTTTTTCCTGCAGACACTTGAGTGCATTATCTACTAAATTGAGATATTAAGCGTTCCAAATTTCAGAGCATAAGATAAATCCACAGGGAACTAGCTTGGTTTATCCGGGTGAAAAAATTCATGGTAAAATGAATCGGCGGTCGGGAAGTACTTGGATCGGATGAAACAAGGTTTCTGTACCGGGTGGGAGAAGGCTCCAGGAGCCACAACGGCGGGGAAGCGCCAAAAAGGGGGAGTGAAAACGTAGGCACCATAGGAAATTGGGTGGCGGCGGGAAGTGGGTCGGAAGCTAGAAGGTTCTGTCACCCACAACGGCGGACGGGACGCGAGTCGGTGGCGGGCGACGAAGTAAAGGAAAAGGTTCGGGTGGCAGTCGGCAAGTCGGATGTCGGGTGACAAGCGGATCAGAGGTCAACTCCTGCCCTCTGGCCGCAATGGCAGGCGAGCCAAAAACTATAGCCAGCGATTTACACAGCGAATCGGGCATCGGGTGAAACCTCAGTCGGGCGGAAGGTTTGGTTAGGGAGCCACAACGGCGGGTGATGTGAGGCTCGGAAACTTCAGAAAGAGGCCCGATCAGCAGCGTGAAGGACCAAAATCAAAAAATCAACTTTCTTGCTAAGGCAAATATCAACATTCGACGGGTAGTGAGCAAACCAAACATAATTCAAAATGAAAATGGACACGGAAAATCAAGAAGCGGACATTCAACTTCAAACAAAAACAAAAAGATACGCTCGAGGGTGCCAAGCCTTTGACAATCAATCCAAGCAAACAAAGATGAGGAGGGGTCCCAGGGTTTAAGTGACATAAAATCGGGGAGAAACGTTGCGGTAGCAACAACAGGAAACAAGAATATTTATCCAACAAGACGATCAATAATCACCTTTGATGAAATAGATCTTCGATAGGCCACATCACAAACAATGCGAGATTTTTTCCTTGGGATTCGTAACTCGAACCATCTCATGTCGTCAAATGTCAAAATAAAGGGTCGAGAGATGACATTACAACCAATAAATTCGACATAAGCTTTGTCTTCTCTAAGCTTTGAGGACAAATATTCTCTAAGGGGGAAACAATGTTATATAAAAATTATAACATAGCATAAACTAATTATTAATATTAATATAAATTAATATTAATAATTATTAATTATTAAATAAGAAATAACTAATCAAATAATTATGAAAAGTCAAAAGACATGACTTATATTGAAATGGCGCAAAAATGGCTTATAAATCCCAAGGGAATGTAATTGTAAAACATCATCATACATCTTTTATCATTTTTACATTATATTTCATTCATGGAATATTTACATTATTTACATTGGATTTTCCTATAGAAACATTATTTTACCGTTCCATGCTTTAAAAGATGCTTTTCATAAAGCATCTTTGAAAAATGCTTTTCGAGATTCCTCATACCCAGATTTACAAAAATGCATGGCTCGTTCAAACTATGAGGAATATTGCGAAGATAAAAACACGAAAGTTGTAGACCTCGACGAGATATTTCCAACAGTACCAAGACATTCCTAATATGACTTGGGTATCAAAAGTTATCATGAAAATACTGTAATATTCTTTTTTTCTCTCTCATTTTTGCCTATCTCTCTCTACCTTTTTCTAATCTAGGAGACATTTTGGGCTCGGTAATTCCTTATGTGTATTAGGGTTTCTTTTCTCGATGTCCAAGTTCTGATGTATCCTAGAGGAAAGACAATATAGGATGCAATAGTTATTGGAGAAGAAAACAGAGGCTTGTACAAGTTAAAGGGATAGCCTAAATAAGCACTGGTTCATGAGTCGATTGAACCAATTGAAATTTGTCACATAAGGATTGTACATGTGCACTATAGAGAAGTACTGATGCCAAGAAAATAAGTCTCATGACTTCCATATATCTAGGAAAATCATGAAAGAATTTCCAAAGGATGTGCATAAGGAAAGAATGTGAAGAAGACATTTCCTAGAAGTTAGAGAAAGGATAAAGGAATACTAGAGATTGTACACTCAGATGTATGTGGAACTATGTCCTCTAGTTCATTAAGCGGGTGTGTGTACTATGTTTCCTTTATAAATTATTTCAGTAAGTTTAAGGAATATAAAGCCTTGGTCGAGAACCAAACGGATAGGAAGATCAAGAATCCACGGTCAGATAATGGCAGAAAGTTCACTTAGGAATAATTCAAAGAACTTTGCAGAGAGTCTGGGATTAAGAGGGAGTTGATAACACCATACAATCCTCAACAGAATGGGGTTGCAGCTGAAAGAACTGAACCATCATGGAGGCAGAAAAAGCTATGATGCATTATTAGGATATTTCTATGCGCCTTTGGGTGGAGGCAGCAAGAACAATTGTGTATGTACAAAACCGTACTCCTCATTGAGTAATTGACAATAAGACTCCTAAAGAGGATTTCTCAGGAGAGAAACCAAAAGTTATCCATATGCGAATATTTGGTTTCCCGATGTACATACATATTGCAAAGGAGAAAATGACCAAACTCGATCCTTCTAGGAGGAATGGTATCTTCATAGGATACAATGCTACATCAAAGGCCTACCGAATGTACTTCCCATGATTCAAGAACATTGACATCAGTAGATATGTAAACTTTGATGAAGACTCAACATACTTCAGATCTAAGAGGACACCCATCGAGGAGGTCGAGAAACCTGAAGAGATGAGAGCCCAAGATATGTAAATTGGAGAAGCAATTCCAGAGGACCATGAAGATCATGACATGATGGAACCACAAGAGATGGTAGAGACATTCCTTGAGAACGATTCCCACAAGAGGAAACTATCATGGGAACAGGAGCTCATACGAGAAGTTGAAAGGTATGGTGCTCTAGAGGGAATACACAGAGAGAGAAAAAGGGAAAATATTTACAATATCTATGTGGCTCTATTGTATGACATCATTAACAAGGATCCTCCCACCTATGAAGAGGCTCTAGAAAAGAAAGAATTTAAGGATGCGATTATCGAGGAATATCAGTCAATCATGAAGAATGATGTCTGGGATATTGTTCCGAGACCAAAAAGGAACTCTGCCATGACTTTGAAATAGATCTACAAGATCAAGCATGTTGCAGATGGTAGCATCAACAAATTTAAGGTGAGATTCGTAGCATAAGGATTCTCATAGAAATAAGGCATATACTACGAAGATACATTTGCACTGGTGGAAAGGTATAGTTCCATTTGGACAATACTTTCTTTGGTGTCAGTTATGAAATGAAAAATACACTAGATCGTTGTGAAGACATCTTTCTTGAATGGTGTATTCTAGCATGAAGTGTATGTGGAACAATCACTGGGACTTGAGACACGTGATAAGAAGAACCATGTTCGCAAATTGAAAAAGGCCTTGTATGGATTGAAACAAGTACCGAGGACATGATACGAAAGGATGGTAGATTCTTGATGAGATTGGCCTTTACCAAGAGTAAAGTAGATTCCAACCTCTACTTCAAGGTGGAATACAAAATATCAATGATACTCCTGCTATATGTCGACGACTTGTTTCTAATAGGTGAAAAGGAACTCATTACAGATGCAAAGAGGAGACTTACTACAGAGTGACCTAGGTATTATGCACTATTTCTTAGGCATCAAGGTGTGGTATAGTGCATATGGGATATTCCTTGGTTAAGGAAAATATCCAATGGAGATTCTAAAGAGATTCTGAATGATGGAATTCAAGGAAATGGCCACACCTATGGAATCTAACATGAAGCTTCTAAGTGATGCTTCATCCAAGAATGTCAATGCCACAATGTATTGTTAGTTGATTGGCTCATTGATATTCTGATCAATACAAGACTATACATATGCTTTGCGGTGAACACCCTGAGTGAGTTCCTGATGAATCCGAGACATGTTCACCTAATAGCTCCAAAGCATATACTGAGGTACCTAAAAGTTACAATGGATTATGGGCTCAAATATGACGTGAATCAAAATATTAACCTACATGGTTATGTTGATTCAGATTAGGAAGGTAGTGCCACTGACAAGAAGAAAACCTCGAGTTGTTGCTTCAGTTTGGGATCTCACATGATATCTTAGTTCAACATGAAGCAATCATGTGTGGTGTTGAGTACAATTGAGTACAATCATGTTTTTGCTTGCTCGGCTAGTTGTGAGGAACTATGGTTTTGAAAGCTACTATCTAACTTGCTTGATCTCCATTTGGATGTGACTTGTATCTTCAGCAACAATCTGAGTTACATGAAGCTATTGAAAAATCATGTGTTCCATAACAAGTTGAATCATATCGAGATCAAATTCCACTATATCAAGGATATGGTGGAGAGAGGAGAATTTAAGCTCCAGTACTTGGAAACAAAGGAGAAGATAGTCTATGTGTTGAGCAAGCCTCTTGCGAGAGTGAAGTTCAATTACTTGAGAGAAAGACTTGGTGTTATCTAGATCGAGATCCCTTGAAAGAGGGAGTGATGTGTTCTAGCATAGCTAGAGAGATAGGGTGTCTGAGTGTAAAATCATGGTGAAGCTCATAGGTTTATTAACCATAATCAAACCTATAGGTTTTCCTTGGATGTAATTAGTCCTGGAAAAGCTCACAAGTTATCCTTGGATGTAATCAGTCCTGATATGTTACAAAAGCATAATATCTCACAGGGGAATTAAGACAGGTTTTCTGAGTGGGAAAATTCAGGTGCAACAAGATTCTTGGACGTAATCAGTCTTGTAGGTTGTCCTCAGATGTAATTAGTCCTGGAAAAGCTCCTTGGTTATCCTTAGATATAATCAGTCCTGTGACAAGTTATTTGAATGTAAAAATGAGACCTAGCATGGTATCCAGGTTATTCGAATAAAATACACCTCGTGTGTTGTCCAAGTGTAAAAATGAGACATGGCATGGTATGCATGTTACTCAGATGTAATACGCCTAGAAGGTTATCTAAACAGAAAAATCATGGGAGCAAGTTGTTCAGATGTAATCCCTTGAGGTTAACCTAGAGCATAAAATATCCTGATGCAACATATTGTTCGGTCATAATCATTCCTTACCTATATATCCAGATATGTGTGTCCCCATTTTGAGATGATAAGGTCATGAATCATGAGAAGTGAACCCAGGCAGTTCTCTGATAGAACACAGGTGAACCATGGATGCTTTGTTTTTTGTTTTTTTTGTCTTGTGCAAGACAAAACATATGATCTGGATACGACAAGAAGAAGGTAGAATACGTGGGTTATTTTCGTGGTAATGTAAAGAAGGTCATGGGAAGTTCCTACGTGATGCCTTGCTCGATATCTAATGAGTACCTGTCAGAGGACTAGGCCTACATCCAACATGAAAAAGGGTTGGATCTGTATAAAATTCTGATGACAGATAGTATGGTATGATGATCAAATAATAATATAATGATGGCATCCGCTATGATGATGAATCTATGACTCCGTGATGATGACTTTGCAATGAAGAACTGATGAGATGTGTTGATGACTGTAAAGAGAGAGAATACCTTCCTAGTTGATAGGGAGTGTTGATGTATTTGTAACTTCGGAAGATATTCTAATGTATATTATCATTATATGTTGTTGTAACCCCATTGGGGCTGTGTTTACCCCCTTGCGGGATGTCTTAATTGTGTCTAGACCTTGAGGTACAACCTCCATTGTAAGTCAGGGAAATAGTGCCTAGTGTAACATCATGTAATGTGTATTTGGATCCTCTCTGGGAAAATTAATCCTTGTTAGGGAATACATGTGGGCCCCAGTATTATGTTTCATAAGTGACTTGAAAAGGTATAAATAGGGAGTCGCTCTCCCTCATTTATACACACCTCAAACTCTCAAGTTTGCATGAGAGAGAGAGAGAGAGAGAGAGACAAAGGGAGGAGAGACAGATAGTTTTTGAATACTTCCTATTACTTCTTTTGATCATCTTACTATTCTGAAGAAGTTTGCGGGGTTTTCTCCTTTATGGTTTCCCCAGTGAAAATATTTTTGTCTCGTGTATATTTTATATCGTATGCATCTTGATGTACTTGTTATTCTTTCAGATAAATATCCTAGATAATCTAATCAGTTATAAAGAAAAACTAACGCTATAGAGGAATACATGCAAGAAGAAGCTCGATCCATAGAAGAAGACGAAGATATGGGGATGATGACAATCATACCTAATAGATAATGCAACTGAAGATGATGAACCAACAGATAAGAGAAAAAGGGAGGATTCCTCAAGTGATGAGGAATATGTACTTTGATCTAGAAGGATTAAACCCATGAAGAAGAAGAATCTCTTATCTGTCTCAGAATTGGATAAGAAGGGGTGTAGTTGTGAATGATGGAGAAGGGGCACTCATATTTATAGTGTAGAAGAATTTCTCAGCATTTCCAATCATGAGAAAGACAATCATGGGTCCTTAGAAACAAGACAATGGAGTAAAGCACACTATTAAGAACTATAGTAATTCCTACAAGGAGACAAGAACCAAAAGGGAATCTACTAAACAAACAAAGATAAGTGTTTAATTTTCATTTCCTATGTATATACTTACTTAAATGGTATTGTTCAATTGTGTTCCTAAATTTAGGAAATGTATTACGCATGTTAAAATGTATGTATGTGACAAGTAAGTTCCTATGATTTTTTACAACATTGCATTGCTAATTATCTAGAATGAAACCTCTTTGTTGACATATTGGGAGTAGTGCACACTCTTAACAATGTCCTGGTAGAGATGGAATGCATCTAAAAATTTAGCATATATGATGAATGTTGTGGCATTGGCTAATATAGTTGCATGACTGTGTGACATATATCTTTTGTATAAAAATTTGTTTTTATTAAAATATGTTTTGAAAAATATGAAATATTTCTAATCATGCAATTGATTTTGACTTGTAGGAAAGATTGTGTACAATCACCTAAAAGAAAAGAAGGATGAGACTTGTTCCAAAGAAAAATTGACGACGATTCAGCCATAACAATCAAATAAGGTTCTCTCCAACAAAAATGAAGAGTAACATGAAGATCCCAGGGTCAGAGACACTATGACAGAAGAAATAGCTTCAAAAGAATATGATAATTAGGATGTGATTGAGCCACAAAGACCTATAGATACACCCTGAGAGGAGAACATTCACAATAGAAGATGTGATTGGGCATGAGATGTCATCCAAGATGAATAAAATTATGGTGCTTCAGATGTGACTTCCATAGAAAGTCAAATGCCTCAGACACACTCCAGTTATGTGGCATTGTTATGTGACATCAATGATGCAGATCCTTCCAGCTATGAAGAAGTAGCCGAGAAGAAATAATGGAAGCAAGATATGATCAAAGAGTAACAGTTGATAATGGAGAATGATGTACAAGATGCAGTTTTGAGACCTGAAGGGAAGTCCTTAGTGTATTCCACATGGATATACAAGATCAATCTTGTAGCGTCATTGAGAAATACAAAGAAAGGTTCATGATTTCTCTCAGAAAGAGAGATTCGATAATGGCAAGACATGGTGCATTGACCAGACACACTTCTCTAGTGAAGTAGAAGTGCATATCGAGCATAGAACCACATGTGCATAGAATTATTTTTACATGCTTAGAAGGAACCCATGCTACAACACATACAATTGCTTGAATATCACCTAGAGTGATGGAGGTCTCAAGCTTTACTACAAGGTTGAGGATGGAATCCTACAAAGGATGAGAAGGTCATAGATGGGTGCAAGAGGAACTTTAAAAAAAGTTTGAGATGGAATATCTTGGTATCCAATGACCTTAAGATATTACATAAATGGATATATTAGTAGCATAGAAGGCTACCTGTCACTCCAATGCAAAATGGCATGATGCAAAGTGTACAAGATGCAGAGGGAGCCTGGTGCTCCCCTTTAGAGGGAGTGACTACTGTAGATATTAGAGTTCAAGAATCTTGACATGATTCTTGGGATTAGAGGTGTGGAACAATGTTGAGGATATTTTCCTTAGCTAATAAAAATATGCAGTCGTGATCTTGAAGTAGTTTGAGATGTTGGGTTGTGAGGATATGGATACACCGATGATATCGAACTTGAATTTTTCTTGTGATACTACTTCAGACACAGTTGATTCCACAATCTACAGGAAGATGATTGGTTCGTTGACATACCTAACAAGCATGAGACCGAATATATTCTGTGCAATGAATACTTGGAGCCAATACATGGCGGATCAGAGATGTGTTCACACGGTTGTGGAAAAGCACATGTTGGGATACTTAGAGGGTATGATTGAGTATGGCCTCAGATATGAGAGATTTTAGAGGATATTCTTGTAGGATATGTGGACTCTGATATGGATGGTAGTTCTACATATAGGAAAAGAATTTGAGGGTTCTACTTCAACTTGAGGTTTGGCATGGTTTGTTGGTGCAGAAAGAAGTAGACAACCATAGCACTGAGTATAGATGGGGCATAATATATTGCAACTTATTTAGGAAGTTGGGAGGTAGTGTGGATTCATAATATACTTGTGCGATTATTTGATTTCAAGTTAGATATGACTTATGTGTCATAAAACATTCAGATCTTATATCACTATATCCAGGATATAGAGCATAGAGGAGCAATGAATCTTTAGTACATTGTGACATACAAGTAGACAATGGATGTGTTTACCAAGCCGTTAGAAAGAGTAAAGTTTGAGTAATTCAAAGAGAATCTTGGTGTTATCCAGATCGATTTTCCTTAAGAGGGGGAGTGATGTGACATGTCTATAAGATGAAAGTGCACCTGGATGCTCTCTACATGTCTAGAAGACGCAAGTGTGTGACCCTAGGCTTCTCTCCACATTTCCAAAATATGCAAGTGGTATGAGGCTCGTAATACATATAGGGTACTCTCCACAGGATTGAAAACATAGGTACTCGTAGGATTCTCTCTACATGTCTAGAAGACATAGGTGTGTGATCCTAGGATTCTCTCCGCATGTCAAGAATATGAAGGTTGACCTAGGGACATAATACATCTAAGTTTCTCTCCACATGTCCTAAAGACACAAGTATGTGATAATGGGCTTCTCTCCACATGTCATGAAGATGTAGATGTTCCTAGGATGCTCTTTACATGTTGAGAAAATGCAAGTGTGTGATCTTGTGATGCTCTCTGCGTGTCAAGAATCCTGTAGGTTGTATAAGGGATGTGATATAGGAACTTAGGTTTCTCTCCATATAGATGATGTCATGTATGCTCCTCGTATGATCTACATGGGGTGGGAGATGTAGGTTGTCCTTGGGACATAATGTAGGAATATGAGATGATGAGATGATTTGGATGATAGTATGAGATGTAGGTTATTGGTTGGGAAATGTAAAATGAGGACCTGGGTTGTACCTAGTTAATGGATTTCTCTTAGATATGATAAAGTCATAGGTGGAATTTAGGACTACATATAGTATGAAGAAGGACTTGCTTTATAGATGATGAAGCCCTGGTTGAAGCCAGGGCTACATCCAACATGAAAAAGGGATGTCCCTGTAGAACGTTTGAGGAAGTATAGATTTGAGAGATGTCACTATTTAATGGTCGACGAGATGAGATTTTTTGCAGCCATGTTGATGATGATCCAAGGATGGCAATGATTTCTAACGATTGTGCCCAATTGCAGTGATGATCGGGTCATAAGAATACCTTCCTTCTTGGATGGAGTGATGTTGATAATGTAACTTCAAAAGGTATTCTTCATTGTATTATTTGTATTATTATTGTTGATAATGTAACATCAAAATATATTCTTCATTGTATTATATGTATTATTATTATTATATTTTTTCTAGTTTTAGTGTACCTCCTTTCAGGGATGTTTTCCCTCCGATTGGAAGGTGTCATTACTATAATTGGTCATGTAAGAGTCGAGGTAAAACCTCTATTGTAATTCAAGGAAATAGTCCCAAAAAGAATATTGTAAAATGTATTTTTTGCGTACCCCTAGGATAGTTCATCCCGATAGGATCCATAAGTCAGCCCCGTTGGACCAAGATGTCACACACATGATCAGTATAAATAGGGAGGAGCCATCCCTCATTTGGACACATTGAAAGCTCAAGTAAGTTCATCATAAGAGAGAGAACGACAAGTTTACTGGGGAAAAGAAGAAGAAGAATCTGCAAAATTTATCTTATGTTTTCATCTTCCATATTTGTATGAGATTGTACAATGTGACAAATCTATACTGAAGAAGTTGTTGGGTTTTCCCCAAGAGAGGGTTTTCCTAGGAAAAAATATTTGTGTCTCTTTTGTTCGGTGCTTGTCTATCTTTTAGTGATCCTATTTCACATGGTTATGATGTTAAATGTTTTAATATGTTGCATAACCATTAAAATTCTAACAACGCTTGAAAGCATACACAAACTTTCAACTTTGTCTTATAGATCTCAGCATTGTGGATGCTCTTACTCTTTATTTACATACTTTTTGTCTAGAAATTAAGAATAAAATTGAGCATGTATCTCTCCACTGTAGATTATGTTATAGAATAACCAACACATTGAATCACGTAGTCATCCATGGGAGAAAGCAAGGAGAAAGCGTAGTTTCACAAAACATATTTCTCAGATCAATCCATATTTGTATTGGCCATATCATGGAAATACTTTTTAGTCCCCATAAGTTGGCTAGTTGATATGACTCTTGTACAAAGTGAAATCCAAAGGTCACTATCAGTGAACACCATGATACAACAATTCTAGATAGAAGTAGTATTATTTCCTTCAGAAACTCTTTAAGATTATTTCCCTCTAGTTCTACCATTGAAAAAAGTGATACTTGATGTCTACATGAAGAATAGATTCATGAAAGATAAGGTTCAAAATGAAAAAAAAAATGCCATACTTGCATTTACAGGCCAGTAAACCATACTGTTATGTTGGTTGGTCTTGATTGGAAATTTTGAAGAAAAGATGATCACATAGAAGGAAGTGTCCTCTTGGAGATACTAATTTTAAGGAAGGAATGTTTCCTCCCTTAAGAAATTTTATTAGATGATTTGAATATGGAAAAGTAAAAACTCCTGCAAAATTCAGATTTAGGTTTAAAAAAATGATGAATTAGATTATGTGTTATAGACCATAACTGACATAATATTGGTATAAAATGCATTTCACAAAACTTAGATGAGTTGCACATAGATGTTCATAAGAAACAACTTGTTATTGAATATTTAAGTGGATGTATGCCATCCTATGAAAGAGGAACTTCTAAATTAGAAAGAGATCGACATGGAATTCCAACTAAAGGAAAGGTAGAAAAAGCAGTTCACCAATTCAAATTTGATATGATTGATGAAAAGATAGTTGGTTTGAATCTTATAGGAACATCCAAAAAAATATAGCGTATTTCATGGCTAGAGCTATCTAGGGAAGGATGAGAAAAATGGAAGCCGAGAAAGGTAGATAAAGATAAAGAAAAGGTTGTAAATATGATTCAACTAACATATTTTATAGATAGTATGAGTTAACTCCTGAAGAAATGAGTGAGGATGTAGATTGTATTCCTAGACTAACCATAGCATAAATGCGAAAGATCTATTTTGTGAAAACAAAATAATGCAAAAAAAAGTTGATGCTACGGAAGAATAAAAAAAGGAACATTATGCAATATTAAATCAATGAATTGAATAAAAAAAGAAGGTCCAAAAGATCCTACAAAATACATCCATGGTCTCAACATTGTTGAATGCCATAAAATTCATCAAGAGAAAAAAGCTTCATCCAGACGACCGCCAAAAGACAAATAGGTAAGAACTGTTTAAATTCTAAAACATGATCATAATGATTATATCCATGTAGAACCATTGAGTCTTACAATAAGAACTCAAAAGTAACTACTACAATGTAGGCAATATATGTGAGTTTGAAATAATTGAAATGATTCAAGGAATGGTTAGATGGGGTAATACAAAAATGATAGCCTTAGTAAAGGAGCCATAAGAAGTAGCAACTTTACTTGTTTTTGGATTCATGGACATTCTAAAACATGGGTGGGTCTCTTTAGGAAGGAAAGGAGAAGGAGACATGTTTAGAGGTGTTCTATCTCATTTATGTAGTGACAATAATACTTGAATTTATTGGTAATCTACTAGATTAAAAAAAATAACACAATTTCTTTCTCATAAAATTTGTGATATAACACTTAGTACATAATACTACCATTTTATGCAATACTTTTTATATCAATCTCGTACTTCTAATGATTTGACAATGAAGGCATATTATGTTGTAGCTATCCATGTCCAATTGTTGAATTAGCTTAAGATAAGATTCCCGTAGTTCCTTTGAATCTTGAAGACAATATCATTCATATGTGTGTGTGTGTGTGTGTGTGTGTATGTATATATGTATATATATACATATACATATCTACATATGCATATACCTATACACATATACATGTGTGTGTGTTGGGGGGGGGCGGGGCGGGGGGGCATCCGAATTCTTATATATGCATTCAAGGATGCATAATACCCTTTGAATCTTTGATCATGAGTTCAATCTCTAATGCAAATTCCCTTACAAAATGAATGCACGATCATATTGAACAAAATCCCATAAGACATTGCAAAAGGGAAATCCCAAAGGAGGTTCTTTTATGTTTGTAGCTTGAGGAATGAAAAGTGAAGCCCATCCGAGAGACCACTTTTAACCAATCATGCCATGATAGTTAGGCCTTGGTAAATCAATAGCCCTAAAAAACCATGAAGTTTGTAGCAAGCCCAAATTAACCACACAATATTGAATCTTCTAATCCTCCATCTTCTTATAAACACCCATATTGAATTAAGAAAATGATTAATCTCATGCCAGTGATGAAGAATATAGTACGGCCTTTTAGAATCATATTGGTCCAAAGGGAACCTAGAACTATAGTCTCAATCTTGCTAAAAGGGGTGAGGCACGTCTATATTCATTTTGAATAGGACATCCTTTTGAATAAGATTGAGTATCTTGATATTAATATTTTGGTCGATATAAGGAAAGGAAAACTAATGATCAATTGATTGTCAACCCTTCCAATAGAATGTACTACCATCCCACAAATAACTTCAATAAGAATGTACTAACATTCAACAAATCACTTCAACAAAATATTCTTCTTACTTTGTTATCACCCATAAAAATGATGAATGTTTGCAACACACATGCCTTATACCTTCCAAGTTCAAATTGACCTTCTTCCCAAATCTCATCTCCCTTAGATACCTAACATTTTCCAACATGTGAAGCTCACTACCTTCCTCCATTGTGCCAAAAACACTTTTGATAATAACATACCATGAAGCTTGAAAGATATGAAATAATAAAACTATATTTCACAATCGAAATGATCCCTAAATAATACCAATGTGTTTATCGAAAGATAATGTCTCAATAATACTTCCTAATTTGCTAATATTAAGGGGAGACCATTTTACTTCGAGAGAGTTTAATATTGATACCAATTTCTTACATTTTTAAGTAGATCTAATACTATTTTTTTACATTTAGGTGGCTTAAGCCAATTTCTTACATTTCAAGTGCTTACAAGTAACTCGATGTGATAATTTTTTATTTTTAAATTTTTTTACATTTAACTAATACCAATTAAATTTTCACTAAAATTGAGTGAGAGCTACCGGTCGAAATGATGATGCAATCAATCCTATTTGATTTATATTTTCTCCCAAATTTCGCATTTAATGGGAGACGATTCAATGGAGAAAGATTAACATTGCACGTAGGGTTTCGTTAGGGCTATTCGTGGAGCTGATCATGGCATAAATTCGAATAGAATTATATTTTGTACCCTTCTTTCGATAGATTCTCGAAAAACATTATGAACGTAGTCTACGAACGTGTAGAAGATTTATGAATAAATTTTAAACAAATTAGTTTTATTTTACACTAAGTTCGTTTTAGAGATTCTCCTCAACCTTCATATGTTTTTATTAAAAAATAATGTTCAACCTTAGTGTTTTTATTAAAAAATATTTTTACATCATAGCTTAATTAATTATATCACGTAATTGTTAATTAGTGTATGAAGAATATCATAGCTTAATTTAATATATCACAACTTAATTGTTAATTGATATATCATAGCTTAATTGTTAATTAGTATCAAGTAGCTCATTACTAAATATTGATTAATAAATTTTTATTATTATAAAAGAGCATATTTCTATTTTTATAAAATCTAATTATTAATTAATCTATAATCTAATTATTAATAATTTATAATTTTTTTAGATTTTATTCTAAAATTGAATAACAAAAAAACCAACATTTAATTTTAAAAATAGTATACTCTATAATCATATAAAAAATAACATTATTTTAATAATAAAAATATACACCATGCTCCCTCAAAATATATAAAAAGTTTATCAGTATAAAATTAACTTAATAATATGAAATTTGCATGTAAATAATATGAAATATTAAATGTACCTGCTGGATATAAATATGGAAAAATAGTTCTAGCACTTAAGCTTTGGTTAATATCATGACATGAAATGTGTGTACTAGGTAGATATATTAATAAAAAAATTGTTTCACACATTATTAAATTTATATGAAGATGATGTTAGCTAATGCTCACTGAGCTCAACTTTAGTTTACTGGACTTTAAGATGATTACTTAGAATGTTGTAGAATGTTGTTTTTGTGTTTAAAAAGCTTAGGAAGAAGGGTTCTTAGGATACAATAATTTTGACATGTTATAAGGTTAGGAGTTGTGTATTGTACCAAAAGACTAATACCACAATCCAATGTGTGTCTAAGTAAGGCATTCTAAGAGAAAGGGACAAATCCATTCTACCCAGTTTGTTTTAAGAATAGTCCAACATCATGTTCCACTATGAAGCTCAAGCCTTCAAAATTAGGGTTAGTGGCCTCCTTATTTTAACCTCTAAATCTTTCTCCTCCATATTTTCTCCTTAAACTTGGATGTGATATTATTTTTAATTTTATTGATATCTTGATTTTGATTGGATGGTAAAACAATTTTAGAAAGTCTCTATTCTCCTATGTTATTTTTTTCTACTTTTATATATATGGATGAAAATTCAATTTTTTTTTAATATGGCTAAAAAAATAAGTAAAGGCATTATGAAGATTGAGGAGACTTTAAAAGTAGATTATGATCATTATTATTATAAATGTGGACCAATATATCTTTAGATTTAAAAAAAAAAGGCTTATATTCTTCCTAAATATAATTTTTAATCTATAAAAAAATATTTGTATATATTATTCCAAAATCAAATAAAAAATTATTAAAAAATAATATACTTTAAAAGACATGTTTTAAAAATAGTATACTTTATTTATATATAAAAAATAACATTATTTAATGATAAATTTAAATTATATTTCTCGATAGATTGAACGAGATATTAAAATTGGATTATGATAGTTATTATTATAAAATGTGAACTAATGAATGATGTATTTGAAGAAAATGCTTATGCTCTTACAAAATCCAACTTGTCATCTCTAGAAAAAGAAAATAACGTAACATTTTTAATTCTTATTCCAAAATCGAATAAAAAACAAAAATCGTATCTCTTAAAAAATTAATATACTTGTTCCTTGTATATCTTATACCTAAAAACTATGCTCTGGTGTAAATATACGAAGTCTAATATACGTTGCCATCATCTAAAACTAAAATTAACTTAATAAGATGAAATAAAGTGTGTACCTCGTAGATATATAAATAAAGAAAGTAGCTCTCACGCATCATTCAATATTGAATGTGTTTTGAATATCGTTGGTTAAAGGTTGTTCTAAAACGTGCTATATAGTTCGACTAGGCCTAATGATTAAAATTATATTTTGTTTTTTCGAATTTCCATGTTCAACTAGTAGTTACTATGTCCAACTCTTAAGACCTTAAAGCTAGATTATCAATATTATAATAATAAATAAATGCATAATATTTTACTACCAGTGTAGATCCAAATCCTAGGCTCTATCAAGCGTTGAGAGGGATCAAATCGCTTAGGTATCCATTGATTTGATTCAAACCAATGGATACCTAAAGTGGATTAGGGTTATCGGTCGTATATTGTGTTGTGTAGTAGTTATAGCCAAGAAAGTCGAATGATCTTTTCAATGCTTTTTCCTCTTCAGCGCTGAACCGTGGTAACCGCGCTCCAACTAATCTTGTTAAGGAAGCAGGGTACAATAGGAGGTCAATGACTATGGAAATTCTGAACTATGGAGTTTAATTCTGTTATTTAATTAGGTTTGGAAAATCTTTTATAGTGAAAGAAGTGTGGTTATATTCTACCATGCAGAAACCCTAATGCAAAGCATTTTTTTTTATCGGAATTCCTGTGAATACGCTAACCAATGTTGTTTAGCTGGATCTAAGCTCATGCTCTAATACTATAACCAGAAATAGCAGGAATAGTTGGAGCATAAAGTCTATAGGTATTTCACTTCATTTTGTACGAAAGTATAGCTTTAGTAGAAGTGTTGAAACTGTCTATGACCTTTCATGTCTGCGTGAGAATTCTAAGCACTGGTGAGCAGTGCTATTTTTTCTGTATATTAGTGTATTTATATTGGTATAAAGGCAACTTTGGAACTGTGAGGAATGGTTTTTTTATTTATAACTATGCCGATAACCTAAATAATCAAGATGATCAATATTTAGCTTGCCACTTATGCTGTAGCCACACCAACCATTGTATCTCAAACACCTTTAGATCCAAGAGTTATCATGCATGCTGCTTAATGCAGCACACTCAATAATTTTAGCCAATAATCACAACATATTAGATTCTACTTTGTTGCTGTACTTTACCAGTTACGGCGCAGCCTTTGTGTACTTCATTCTCTATCTCCTCCAATCGTTTTGACGAAGACCCAGATGCTTTCCATATTATCTCTTCGTCTATATAATCCTCATCAGCAGTCTGGTATGCTGCTAATATTTTTTCGGCAGTACCTCCAGCTTCGAATCTAGCTTCTAGTTTCTAAAATGATAACAATTAACAGAAACCATCAGCATCAAAAGCAATAGTTCAATATAGCTGAAAAATGTGCAATCAATTGCTTCAAATATCACCCAACAAAGGTGCTATAAATTTGGCTCACTCGTTTTCTGGGGAGCATTGGGCAAAACCTATTGTCTAAACTTGATGGTGGGATTTCTCCAAGAAAATGCGCTCTCAGATTGTGATGGCCTGGTTTAAAAACTTCATGTTCTTCCCATGTATCAACCTACAAATTTATAGAAAATTTAAATTCATGAAATGATCCTAGAAAAAACACAGAAGTTCAAAAAATCTGTCAATTTACAGGTCTAAGAGAAGAAAGTATATACCAGTTTGGATGCAACTTCCATTCCAGATTGTGCTCCATTTTGATATATATCTTCAAGATATATTGGTAGAACTCGCCAAAAGTCCTCAAGAAATCCATCACATTCTTTCAAATTCTTCCCCTTTAGTATGATGTCGTGCGCCAAATAAAGCAATGAGATTTTTCTATCTTCATCTGCATTTTCAAATTGTCTACACCATGTCTCCACTATCACCTTTGCTTTATTTCGGTAGAAGGTGCACCAATGTGAAACGGCTGAACAATGTACCATATCATACATCACAATAACACCAAAACTGATGGATCTACATTTTAATCAATGTACATGATAACATGAAGGAAAACTGGGTGTTTCCTCAGTATTTCTCAAGAAAAGTTACTATCTTTCAGCTATCATTTACCTTAACTACTCTCTTGGAAAACAACCTCTACGTGTTACCCATATACCTAAAAAATGCCTTTAACCTGAAGAAAAAAAAACCTAAAAATGCCTCTACGCTTGGAAAAAAGGATAATCTTGGTGAAATAAACAGAATAACAAGTACCTTCAATGCTATCTTTTGTGCTATTCAACTTCTAAAGCTTTCCAACTAAATGCTCATTCCATTTGTTGGCCATTGTATTCACCTGCGCAGATATGGCTTTCCTTCCGAGTAAAATAAAGATCAAACTCTATTTCAGCGATTGAGAATGAAAAAACTTTACCGCGTTTGGGAGAAATACTTTCTTCAAAGGATCTATAAATAGATGTATAAGATAGAGTTTTTTTTTCGAAGGTTTTATTTTTTTGGCCGACATAACATTATGTAACGTTACTTGTAATTTTTTTTCTTTTCTATTTTTTTTATAGCCGACATAACATTATGTAACGTTACGTAACGCTACAACGTTACGTAACGTTACAAGATCTACCCCATACTGGGCTGTAGAGCGCCTCTCAGCGCAAAAATATGTTTTTTTTTCTTCTCATTTACATGTTCAACGACTAGAGTTACTATGTCTAACTTTTTAGACCTTAAAGCTAGATTATCAATATAATAATAAAAAATAAATGCAGAATATTTTACTATAATATTATTTAAAGAGACATTACATGTTCAACTAGTAGAGTTTCTATGTCTAAGACCTTAAAACTAAATTATCAATATTATAATAATAAATAAATGGAAAATATTTTACTATCATATTATTAAAAGAGACATTAGATTAATTTGAAGGTTCATATGTATTAAATTAATTTAGATCATTTTAATTATGGATTTATTAATTATTGAAAATAATTAAATTTTTATATGTATAATTTCTCTTTTGAAAGTAAAAGTTTGAATAAAATTGCATTTACTCAATATCTTGTTTACATTTGTGTCATTGGTATTTTTTCAAAAATAAAGATATGTTTGACATATCTTATCTCCTCTTTTAAGTTATTATAATGCAACTATTGTTAATTAATCATGTTTTTCAGTAGTATATGAAGTTTAGTATGATGTAAATTTGTGAAATGTCGAAGCACAAAACATGGACAAAAGAAGAAAGAGGATTGATCATGTCCATTAGTAGTATATGAATTCCAATTTTGATGCAGATTTGTTAACAGTCAACACAAACTATGACCAAAAAAAAGCAAGGGGATCTTCTCAAGATTGGTGTAAATTCCAAGGGCATTTTTAACAAACCCAATAAACACTTTAACTAGCCACAATATTCTATGGTTAATTTCCATGGTTCTATTTATATGCTTTCATCTCTAGAGTTTCTATTGTTCAATATTTTATCTTCTTTGTTCACAATTTTCTTCGAAAGTAAACGATTGTAACATATTTGTACTTTTAAGGCTATGTCAATTATGCTTTTATTTTCTTTTTTCTTATGTTTTCTTATGTGATTTGTCCTTTGTTTCATATAGCATGTTCTCACAATATCATTGTTTATTTTTCAATTTTGGCATTATGAGGGGACAATATTATGTTTTGTTCAATATTTACACCAAATGTATACCTATAACAAATAAGAAAACACATAATTTTTGTGTATGAAGTACTTCTTATATTTACATAGAATTATTTACAATTCGAAATATAAAGTACCACAGAAGGACATGTAGAAAGGAAATTACTCTTAACTCATCCTTTAGGGAAAATATTAGTTGGAAAAATTGTCCCATCAAAGGCACTGCTATAGTCTATTGTGCTAACATCTTAAATCCCTTGAAGGGGGAGGTATCACTTGAATCAAAACCCAGAGATGTGTGTGATAGGAAGTGGTTAACTATAAGGATATGATTGTGAAAGGTTATTAACATTTAGATTGCAACATATTTCATCTTAAGGTACCACAACATTACTCATTACAGATTATTGCAATATTCATAGAAAACAATAAATAACATAATAGATTAACATTGAGTAGAAAAACATGCACATAAAATTTAGGGGCCCAACAATGTTTCATCAATTAAAGTAGATGAACATCATTACATTATGACTCTATGGCCTTACAATCACTGTGGAATTACATATCTCATCATGAGAAAAAAATGAAATCAAAACATAACTATCCAAAATCCATATACATAAACTTGTGTTTCAAATATGATTATATTTGTCTTTGTATTCTCTACTTTTGATCTCTTCATGCCTCTGTTTATTGTGTCTCTTATTCGGCTTATCTTTCGCTTCTATTTATATTTGGTTGTCAGTTACAAAAGAATTGTGGTTGGTACCATCGTTGGGCAACTCCCACTTACACATTCATGTATGGTTCTTTCATCTTCCACCTTTTTTGGCCTTCTATGAAAAATGAAAGAGCCAACATGCCTTGACCACAAGGGTCGAATTTCCCTTGGTTCAACTTTGTAGCACTGTTGATCCTTGCAATTCTTCTATTGGTAGATCTTCAAATAGAGGAGCCACCTCTATTACCTCTGCAAAATCCTTCTTTCTAAGATCGTCAAATTCATCCAACTTCGTTTGCCATTTACCAACCAAGATGTTGGCGCTATTGAGGAACTGCTAGGATTTCTATGTATCTAGGAGGGTGTGTCTATGCTACTCTAATTATTAAATCTCTTTGTCTACAAAGTGATCCAACTACTATAAATCAGTGTAGCATACTTGTTTTGTAGGATTCAATTCCTGCAAAGTCTATGTAGAGTAACATGACTTTTCTTGAAGGATATCCATCTCATCAACAAGTTGTTGGGATTCCTTGTACACGTGTTCCCTTTCTAATGGATTGAATATTAGTTGAGCTTCATGGTTCAACTAATTAAAATTTTCCCACAATGCTTTTACTCATCATTCTTTCTTTTCAAGGATGTTGATCCAATCATTAATTCCGTGAAAAGCTCATGTATTTGCTATGTTATCACTGGAGTTGGTTGTAGATGTTTGTCAACTTGTTGCTCACTTAAGGTACTTAAGCCATCAACTTTATTTATTGTTCATTTCCTTGATTTTTTATTTTGATGTTTTCTTTTTGAAGTTTGGTATATTCTATCTGAATTTGCTTCCAAAATATAGATAGGTGCATAAATATTTCTTGTAATATGGTATGTGATATCTTGTATTGCGTTGTTGGTACATGCTACAAGAATTGAGGCCACATTGTGCACAATTGATCTCATCAAGTAGTAATGGTATCTTCCATAGCTTCTTTTCCTTCTTGTTCTTCTTCCTTGGTGGCCAAAGCATTAGCCAACTGAATGTGTGTTTCATCTTATACTTGCTTGATGTGGCTATGTTCTAACTTAGCAATTGCTAAAGGTCATTCTATTTTTCTTGTAGAATTTTTTATTTGTTTAAACAACTATTGAGAAGTTAGAGTGGTATAATTTGGTATTGGTACTCTAGGGGGGAATGATTGTAATGGCTTCCAACTGGCTATGGATTCTACGGAATAATCAAGAAAATGGTTTTTTGCTTCCTGGTGTATTATTCTATTATTGATGACCTTATAATGAAATTTTTTAGAGGAAAGGAGTGACATCATGATGTGACTAGAAAACATGGAGGATAACCTTGCAATTACTTGGGTCTTGTTCCAAGTGTTCGATCCGTGCTCTTAGTGAGAGAGGTTCAGGAACAAGATTTGATAGGGGAATTTTTTTCGATTCTACTTCTTGCTCAGTTTAGAATTATTCCATCTATAGGTCCTGTTGTGGATTGGCATCATTTTCTTTATACTACTGATATTGGACAAATGGTTCCAACTCTGATTCACTAGGGATTTTGATTGTTTGATCATTATGTGGCAAGAGGGGATCAACTATTTTGTCTTTTGATTTTGATGCTTCCTTGCCTTCAACATTTTCCTAATATTTCTACTGGGGTGATGTGGGTTCCTTCTTTATTGGGATTTCTGATATAATGTTATCTTTGTATGGGGCCCTCGTCATAGATTTTGATCACTAAGGAATTTAATGGGTTGGGGTAAGGGGATGAAGAAGAAACTATTGGTAGGAGAGGGATAATTATGGGTGGAGTAATGGAAAATGTGTAACTAGGGTTGGAATAGTGGAGGTTATGGTTGAAGAGGTAGTAGTTTTTAGTTTGTTGGTGTGAGAACATTAAACTGGACCAAGAACAATAACAACATACTTTAATACTTTGGAGAGAATCATAGAATCATATAAAAGTGATGCGAGGGATTGGGGATTGGTATGAGGTGGGGGTTCAGGAATGGATATATTATTTAAATAAGTTTCTTAGGATTCCTTATGTTTACTTTTTTTCTTAGCTACAAGTTGAGGAAATAGATAGGATGTACCATTACTTGTGGTTATAATATTTACTCCTATCAACTCAGAAACCACCTTGTGGAATGATTTTGGGAGTAGAAATAAATTGGTAGGGTGCAATATGGGGACACTTATGGGTCCATTTCAAGCAGTTAGATGAAGTTATTTTCTCAATTGATGGAAAACCATAACTTCAAAGTATACCTCCTTAGCATGCCATCAAATATCCTATCCATTGTTCATTTCTTTAGATCAATGTATGATTCTTTGAAAACATTCTTGTTGAAAATGATGTTGGTATAATGTCATGGAACTTTCCATGGTGTATAATGTTGTTTTATATCCTTCTTTAGACTGATGGGTGATAAAATTTTACCATGTGGCAGCCACCATTTTCACATATCTAGGGAAACAAGCTCTTTTTTATTTTTGTGCATCTGTGCATGCATGGAAAAGTTCACCCATCCATAAATTGCATCAATTGAGTTGAGCACATTGAACACATAATTATGCAACTCAGAGTGTGTTCAAAGTGCATTTTCCCTTCATGTATTTGTGTATAATGCTATTAGCAATAATATGGCAAGACATATTGGTTTTTATATGATTAATATTAACAACAATGACACCTTTTCCTCCTCTCTTGGTGTCATATTTTTTGTATACATTTGGAAATGAATGGATTTTTTCTCTCTTATGGCTTCCTTAAAAAGAGTTAATGACATCCTCCCCTAGCATTGAGAGACATGTATTAAGTTTGTGAATGTGACACCACAAAGAGTATCCATGCACGCATATGATAAAAACTTGGCGCACTTATGTACTTTTGTTGTGATGCCAAAGACTGGAAGGAATTTCAAATTCATCAAGATCAAATATACAATGGAAAGAAAATCATATTTCCACTATGGTATATGACTTGTCCATTTGTAGCTAGGAAAATCATGATGTACACTAGGCTCATGTATGTGTACAGATATCCATCAAAAAAATTGACATCCACAAGTCGTTTTTTCTCTACTTTCCCTTCCAAGTCAACCATAATTGTAATCCTTTGATCCACAAGGTATATCTTGGCCATTATTTCCTTTTAAAATCTACATTTTTAAATGTAGCTCTCATTGTAGTGACCTTTTAAATTACATATTCTTGATACTGGTATACAAACTGTATTATGCTCAAATTTAGTCTTGAGAATGATAGTTTGTTAATTCTTCACAATGTGCACTGTATTTGAAATCACCATCCTTCAATAAGAAAATTCTTGAAGATGAAGCATCAATGGATGGGATTAGTGGGGCAGAGATATAATTTCTTTCCTAAATTCCTGAAGTGAATATTGGGTTCACATGAACAAGATTTAATATAAAATACATGGTAATTAAAACTCATAAATACCAAACAGACATCTAGATTGATTTTGCATGGCATCGATGGAAACTGAATAAGACAATGGTCACCTCATCGACCATAATGGTTTGAACTAATTGTTAATTAACTGAACTTGTAGACTGAACTAAAAGAAATAACTAAGAACTAATACTAAAAACTTGTAATGTCCCCAAATTTTGGTAGTAGGTTGATACCCATTCAGTTCTATGGTAGGAGGAAATAATGTTGCCCTATGATTTCCATAGTCAAAACAATTAATTAACTAGGAATAATTTTTATTGTAGTGAGGGATCATAGGTTAAGGTGGACCTTAAAGGTTTCCTTGCACAAATTTAGAAACTGCAACACAGAGCAAGAAAATCAATAAAATAAGGAAACTGGCACAAAGGTAGGAAAATAAAAGAAAAGAAGGAAACTCACAAAAGGAAGGAAAAACAGAGAAGAGAAGGATATTGGAAAAAATACTAGAAAATACAAGAAAAGAAGAAATCCAACACAAATCATGGAGAAGCATATCAAAGAAAGGAAAGATCACAAAGCATGAAAGCAACCTAAAGCAAGCAATTCCTAAATAAGTCAATGAGTACGCATGGTTGAGATGGGCACAAAAATCCATGAATTGAATATTACATATGAGTCTAACTAATTTATAAATTAAGGAGGGAACACCACTAGAACATCTTCTGTGTATTTTTGAATTGATCTTGACAGCTATGTAGCTTTATTTTGACTTGGGAGATGTGCCCCTAGTAAGAGCCAAGAGATGTTCCCCTGCTGGTACTTTAGTGAGATGAGTGGATGATATTATTCAACCATTGTAATTGATTTTATTTCAGGTCCTAAATATGATTCCATCATGGTACAAAATATAAAGGAAGTATGGAATACAGTAGAGTGAAATCCTTACGTTCTTGTGTTATTTTTATTGATGGTTATTATATTGAGTAAAGCCAAAACTCTAAGACTCTTATTGATGGTCTCTTGGAAAATATTTTATGTGATATATTATATTTTTAATTTCTAAATCCATTCTTGAACTTATATAATGAAAAAGTATGATTTTCATATGAATTTCCAATACCTAGTCTAGATTTCAATGTAATTTAACTAGTTTCCAGTATTACATTGTTTAACCAAATTTTGCACTATTAATTATATTTATTTCAGTTCCTAATGTTATTTAATATGCTAATGAGTACCATCCATGTCTAAAAATTATAATTTGTGACCCTCGCACCATTTGGAAGAGCTTGAATTGGAGCTAGTTGTGTAGTCTCGATTGACAATTTTGTTTGTAAGACCTATAAATATTTCCAAATCCTTCCCAAAAGTGTAAATGAAAAAAATAAATAATTTATGAGATTAATTTGAGTATTACAATCCTTACCAATTCTAAACCATTTACCTTTATCCCTAAGGAAGTGCCAAGTTGAGGATCTAGTTTGCATATACAGGTGTATCAAGGTGGCATTGGAGTAGACTTTAGAATATAAGATTTCGAAACATAAATGCTCCTAGTACAATGTGAAGAAGGATATATAATCTATCACAACCCTCTCACCTTCTAGATAGTTTTAAATCCCCCCATCATCTCAGTTAGAAGTAACTAGTTTGACTCCCATTTTCATTACATTTGTTTACATCTTGGAAGGGTTAATTTGTTGGATACAATGGCCACACTAAGAGTGGGGTGAATCATCGTCTAAGAAATTTTAAACATTTTACCTTATTTTAGTCAATCATATCATATCAATCATTATGTCATCAATTTCATAATCAAATTCATCATGATTCATAAGCACAACATCACATCAAAAGAGACACACGAATATATGGAATTTTGATCTTTATTTATTGTACATGGAAGACAAAAGTAATCTATATTGCAATCAAAACCAACTAATGAAAAGAGAACCAACTCTCATAAAAGGACCCAGCCTGGTTTTCTTAGCTCTAACTAAGAAGTGTTTGAGTCCAATCCTCAAGTGAAAGATTCTTCTTGCAAGAAATCATATGGCTCTACTGCACAACCAACCTATTCTCTACACATCAATATTTTCTCATCGCTATGCTGGTCAACACTTCTCATCAATCTTTGGTTAATATGATGATCAATCTCTGGTCAATCTTCTCATCATTGTTTCTCAACACTACTGCTCATCACAGTTTCTCATCACCGCTACTCCTTACTGCTGCTCATATATCTATGCACTTCAACTTTTCTCATCATTGCTGGTCATTCTTTTCTTCTCAGTAATATTCAAGCTGGTAAATCTGCTAATGTATACATCATAATACACCTCATCATACACAATTATTGAACACATACTTATGCTTTGCTTTCACTGAGCATAAGGCATGCATCATCATGCATAATCATCATAGGTACGCATCATCGTCATAGGGTATGCGTCCTCATCATAAAATATACATCATCATCATCTTAGTGTGCACAGTTTACACATAATCATCATCAGGTATACACCATAGTGCATAAAAGAGCATCATCACATTATGGTATGCATGTACAAGTGTAAATCATTATCATATGCATCATCATCATAGAGTGTATCGTATCATAGCATAAAGGTATGAAAAATAATAATCATATCCTCCATAATGACTTCAAATATATATACCAATATAGAATCTAACATACTAAGATCAAAGCTGAAATCTATCCATGAGAGACATGTGTTATCAAAAGAGAAACCCAAAAGCATGAACCATACCTTTTCAAAGATAACACTATGAATAAATAGTAAAAGAAACAAAAATAATATCTAGATCCAATCACCACATAGCCCTTGTAACAATATTTCAAATGAGCCAAGAATTTTGTAATTCTGATTCTGTATGAGAAATTTATGCCAATTTTAATGAAGATGCCCAAAAATTTATCCTCCACAATGTTTTGCACTTTTCTCCAAGAGTTGTGAAATACCAAAGATAGACTTGATTGATGAACAAATGAAATGTTGGATATTATATTTCTATATGTTTTGTAGGAAATTTAGTACCTCAAACTGGGCCAACATGCAATTCAAAATTACAAATAATTAAATTCTCTTTTGGTTGGTCGGCTGACCCAAAAAGGTGGGGTACACCAACTTCAAAAATTCATATCTCTTCAACCGTAAGGAGTTAGAAGATGCTCCACATATAAATGGAATTGGCATGAAGAGGAATATCTCCCTATGATGGGTTTATTTGAAAATTATTGGTATAATACCCTTAAATTCTTCAATTTGTTCAGGACATCAAAGACCCCACACATGAGGGGTCCAAAGACCATACCACCAACTACAAGAGTTTCAAAGTCTTATTGAAATTATTCTTCAACATATGAAGGAAATTCCATGGGATTTACCTCCATCTACATCCAGATAGCCATATAACCACAAACAAGACCATACATTACCATCAACAAGATACCAAGTGTGTGGGTTCAAGACCCAAGACACCACATGCAAGGGTTTCAAGGAATCTTTCAAAGATATCATATAATATTTAAACAAGAAAATTTCCATGGAATTAAATCCCATCACATAGGAATACATCGCCAAGTGATGAGGGAATCATGACCAAAGATTCCATCATATCAAAGGCTCCAACAATCATGGTCTTACAAACCTCCATATGTATGGATTCCAAGACCCAAATCATTTTCAAATCCACCATCAATGATCATATAGTGTCCAAGGGTCATCATGTCACCATTTATGTGGGTACCAAAACTTCTCATGCATAATTACCATAACAAAGGGTTCCATGACCCCAACAAGGGCTACACGGGCATCAAGATATTCATCAAGGGTTCCAATTCTTCATCAAGTCATTAATGGCCACATCATCACCTTTAAGGACCATTAATCCATAAAATGTGGGTTCAAGGGATTCTTCAGGGCCTCTTCATTAATTAAGGGACTTCATAGGATTCTTCAACCACCTCAACCATACCAGGAGACCTCCAAGGTTCAAGGCCCATCATGACATCACCTGTGGCATTGTTAGACCTTCTCCTGGGGTACCATGACACCATCAGATCATGAATGACCACAAAATCAGTCATTAATTCTTCTCCAACCCATATAGGGGTTCACCATCATCCACAAAGGATTCAACACCATCTCCAGGGTCTTGAGAACCATCAATAGGGTCTTTAATATCTTTATCAAGGTGGTGGCTACAAGATCCATCCTTGTGGGTACAAGGATATTTCCAACTAGGTACAAGGTTATTCAAGGCACAAACCCACTCTGTAAGGAGTCCAAGGAACTGCAAGTGATACTTTGTGGCATCAATGACAACCTGTGGGGCCACTCCAAGTGCATGTTGTCATCAAGGACAATTTCATCGACAATATCCCTCTTTGTCATTGATGACAACAACTCATCTTCCCCTTGTGAGCATGGTCCTCTTTTGTCTTCATTTCTCCATTTTTCTTCATCTCTCCCCATTTGGAATCAATGGAAAATGTTGTGCACATATCTACATCTGAAATTACTAATCATTAATCCCCTTCTCAATATGCACCATCCTAGGACCTATCTGTATGCCTGGAGTAACCATCCTTTCTCCTTTGAGTTCATCCTCCAATTTCATGAACTCAAGGTGTGCTAAGGTCTTTAAGAGACCTTAGGATTATGTTTCCATATGGAATCCATCCTCTTTTCTCTAATCAACCTCTCCTATCTGTAGTTTCTCGGTCTTCTTCATCCATACTTGATTCTTTCCATATGTCCTTTCAATATTTGTTCCTTCATATGTACTGGCTTTCCTTGATGAACTGTATAGGAAAATTCTCAAGGGTTGTTTCTGTGTACTCCAACAATCTTGATCTTTGCACCCAAGGCCACTCCAACTATAACACCTCATCGTACAATAATATGAAGCAATATGACCAACATGGTTGCATGTCAGACACCTGAATGAGTTGTTGGAACTCCAACACTTATTTTATCAGCGTCATGTCTCCATGCCTAAGAGTATTTATGAAAGTAGGCCTTTGTCTTCTGATATTCAAATCTTCTTGCATTGGTCTTATTCCAAGGTTCACTAGTTCTTCTTGCTGATGTGTAGGAAGGAATCTTCCTTTGTTGACTTCCTTGACTTGCACACTATTGGGATTTGTGACCAAACCCACTGCATGTGTATAATCTCAATGAGTGACATGTGGCAAAAACATGTCCAACATATAACTGATTCATTGGGCCTTCCACCACTTCTTCTTTCATAGAGTCGACAATCCACATCTTTTCGACCAAAGTTAGAACAAAAATAACAATAACTAGTGAATCCTATTTCATACCCAGGAATTTGATTCCGTCTTGGATTTGTTTCTTTTCTAAGCTTTCTTTGACGAATAGGTCTAAATATTTGCTACATCTTTGAACTTCCAAAGGTCCTTGTTGTCATGTGCAGGTGCATGGGGAGTAGCTTTAGATGTTGATGGACCTACTTCTAGAGTCTTGGGAGACCAAGTGTTATCTTCATATTTTTCTTTCTCCTTCTTGTAACCCACACTAATCTTGTCACATGGAGATATTTGGAAATCCAAGATCTTATCTAGGACAACTGAACTGTCCTTGAACTTGAAAAAAACATCATTCTTCTCACCTTTCTCTCTGAGACCAACTACCTCCATTTCCAACTTCTGGATTGTTTTCTCCTTTTCTTCCAACTCATTATTCAAGATTTCTTCTATCTGTTTGGATTCCTCCAGCTGAGTATTCATATATTGATTAGCCTCCATAGTTTCTTCAAGCTCTTCAATAGGCTCTTCTTGTTCTTCCTTCTGACTGGTCATTTCAGTCTTTAGTTGTTCAAATTGAACATCTGTGTATTTCATCTAATCCTGCGAGTATTTGTCTTTCTTGTCATGGTCTTCTGTTTATATTGATTCAAAGAGTTCAATATTTTCTTTTTGAACTTCATGAATTCACTATGGTTCATATTTACTGTGGTCATGACCCGGTTTTCTCTGAGATCAATATTTAACAACATGAGATGTATCTTATGTGCAACCTTTGATAGACCTTCATCCTCATCTGCAAGAACTTTCTCAATTTCATCACACAAGATATCATTAGTACAATCATAAGAGTCCATACATTTATGAAAGTACTCTTCTTGCTTGTATTCTTCTTGATTTATCTCTTCTGGGGTCTTGTCTTCTAAATCCTTATTTGAATTTTTTGGTTTTTGTTATTTCCTTCTGATACCCACTCTCCAACTTGAACCGTATATATTTGGTTGAAGTGTACTCCCCTACACTTTCCTTCACTGATATGGGAGGTCCATCCATGAGGAACTTCAAGGATGTAGTATTGTCCTTCTTTGCTTCCTTCTATGTAGTCAATTTTCCCTTCTTGTTTGATGGAGTGGGTGGATTGATCACAATCTCCCAAATGCCAAAACTATTCAAATATTCCTTCATCTTGCTCCTCGAATCGAAATAGTTTGTAACATCAAGTACAGGCATGTCATTGCTTGATGACTCTTCTTTTTCTTCCATTGTGTCTACAGATCTCCTTCAATCTTGGAAGGCTTGTGACGAAGGCCCGCTCTAATACCAATTCTTAGTCATAATGGCCACACTGAGAGGGGGGATTAATCAATGTGTGAGTAATTTTAAGCTGTTTACCTTCTTTTAGTCAATCATAGTGTATCAATCATTATATCATCAATTGCATAATCAAATTCTTCATGAGTCATAACCACAACATCACATTAAAAGAGACACAAGAATATATGTAATTTTGATCTTTATTTATTGTACATGTAAAAAAACAATCTTCTCAACTACAATCAACACCAACTGATGAAAACATCACCAACTCTCATAACAGGAGCCAACCTATTTTTCTCAGCTCCAACTATGAAGGGTTTGAGGAGTCCAATCCTCAAGTGCAAGATTATTCTTTCATGCAATCATATGGGTCTACTTGAAAACCAACCTCTTCTCTACTCATCACTTTGTTGGTCAACACTGCTCATTGATCTCTAGTCAATCTGCTCATCACTGTTGCTCAACATTGCTTCTCATCAAACTGCTCATCATTGTTGATCAAGTATCTCTGCACATCAAATTTGCTCATCACTACTCATCATTATTTTATGCTCATTAATATTGTTGGTAAACATGGTCAATATACTCATGTATACATCATAGTACACCTCATCATACATAATTACTAAACAAGTAATTCTACTTTGCTTTCATTGAGAATAAGGCATGCATCGTCATGCATCATCATCATAGGTCTGCATCAATGTTATAGGGTATGAATCCTCATAATCATCTCAGTGTGCACCGTTTATGCATCATCATCATCAATTATACATCATAGTACATAGGAGATAATCATCACACTATGGTATGCATGTACATCATATTGTATAGGAGTGCAGCAACATCATAGAGAGTAAATCATTATCACATGCATTATCATAATAAAGTGTATCATATCATAGCATAAAGGTATGAAACATCATCATAATATCCTCTATAATGACTTCAAATATATATACCAATATGGAGGCTCACATACTAATATCAAAGATGGACTCTATCCATGAGAGACATGTACCACCACAAGAGAAACCCAAAAACATGAACCATACCTTTTCGAAGATCACAAATGAAGAAATAGTAGAAAAAACAAAATAATCTCTAGATCCTCATACCACATAGCCCTCATAACAATATTTTCAAGGAGCCAAGAATTTTGTAATTTTGATTATGTATGAGAAAATTAAGCCAGTTTTAGTGAAGATGCCCAACAATTTCTCTTCCACAAACTTTCGCACTTTTCTCCAAGAGTTACGAAATACCAAAGACAGACTTGATTGTTGAAAAAATGAAATGTTTGATATTCTATTTATATATGTTGTGGAGGAAATTTAGTACCTCAAACTGGGCCGACATGCGATTCAAAGTTACAAATAATTAAATTATCTTTTATTTGGTCGGATTACCCAGAAAGGTGGCATACACTAACTTCAAAAATTCATATCTCTTCAACCGTAAGGAGTTAGAAGATGCCCCACATATCAACGAAAATTTATTGAAGAGGATTATCTTGCTATTATGGGTTTATTTCAAAATTCTTTGTATTATACCCTTAAATTATTCAATATGTTCAGGACATCAAAGACCCCACACATGAGGTTGCCAAAGACCATTCCATTAACTACAATAATTTGAAATTCTTCTTCAAATTATTATTCAGTATATCAAGGAAAGTCCATGGGATATACCTCCATTTACATCCCAATAGCCATATAACAACAAATAGTACCATACATCACCATTAACAAGCTCCCAAGTGTGTGGGTTCAAGACCCAAGGAACCACATGCAAGGGTTTCAAGGATTCTTTCAAAGATATCATATAATATTTAAACAAGATACTTTTCATGGACTTCAAGCCCATCACATAAGACTCCATATCCAAGTGATGAGAGCATCATGACCAAATATTCCATCATATCAAAGGATCCAACAATCATGGTTTTACAAACCACCATATGCATGGATTCCAAGACCCAAATCATTTCCAAATGCACCATCAATGATCATATATTGTCCAAAGGTCATCATGTCAAGATTTATGTGGGTTCCAAACCTTCTCATGCATAATGACCATTTCCAAGGGTTCCATGACCCCAACAAGGGATACACAGGAATCAAGGGTTCCAGGTCTTCATCAAGTCATTAATGAACACATCATCACCTTTAAGGACCATTAAGCCATCGAATGTTTGTTCAAGGGTTTCTTCATCAAGCAACTTCATAGGATTCTTCAACCACCTCAACCACACCAGGAGACCTCCAAGGGTCAAGATCCATCATAAAATCACCTGTGTGGTTTCTAAACCTTCCCCTGCGGTGACATGAGACCATTAGAGCATGAATGACCACATAATGGGTCATTAATGTTTCTCCAACCCATATAGGGATTCACCATAATCCACAAAGGATTCAACACCATCAGTAGGGTCTTCAACATCTTCAACAAGGTGGTGGATACAATATTTAGACTTGTGGGTACAGGGACCTTGTCGACTGTGTACAAGGTGCTTCAAGTAATAGACCCACTATGTAAGGGGTCCAAGGCACTACAAGTATGACTTGGTGGCATCAATGAAAACCTGTGGAGCCACTGCAAGTCTATGTTGGCATCAATGACAATTTCATCAACATAATTAATGTACAGTGAGATCTGATTGGTAAATTATAGTTGTATCAGAGCTTGTAGGATGCTCTTAATGGTATTTTACCTGTAAGTTAAACTTTGTACCATGTTTTTGGTTGTCTAGGTAAAGTTTGTTAGCGTTGTCACAAGTTTGGTTAAAACTAGACATTGTTTTTCTTGAAATTTTTCATAAGTATGCCGTAGTCCCATAAAGATACATTAAAGTGGTATCAAATAAATTTACTCTACTCATGTCGAAATTAGATTCTTATTGAATATATATTTTAGATCACATTTTCAAGTTGCAGCTATGAGTCTTCTACCAGTGGTCGGAGAACACTTTGAGTAATATGAAGAAGAAGAGGTTATTTACATAGATTGGAGGACAATCTAAAATTTGCCAACATTGGAGACTACTACGATGAAGAAACAGTAGCCAAAATCACCGATTTATTACATGAATTTCAGGACCTATTCCTAACAAATTTCAGGGAGATGAAGGGAATAGTAGGATATTTCAGTGAAATGAAAATTCCACTCAAACCTGATGCAAGGCCAATGAAATAGCGACCATACAGATTAAAACCACGATATAAGGAGAAAGTAAAAGCATAACTAGATTGCATGTTGGAGGCAGGAATTATTGAACCAGTTGAAGAATCGGAATAGATAAGCCCCATAGTCATCCAAGACAAAAAGGTGACAGGTGAAGTTAGAATCTGTGTCGACCAGCGAAAACTAAATGATGCCTGCTTGCATGATCCATTTCCTACGCCCTTCATAGATGAGGTTTTGGAAAGAGTTGGTGGAGAAGAAATGTACTCATTCATAAACGGGTTCTCAAGACACCATCAGGTCTGAATTGTGCATGAAGATCGACACAAGACAAACTTTGTAACATAATGGGGATGCTACCAATACACAGTAATGCCCTTTCGCCTTAAAAATGCCCCTGCAATTTTTTCTAGAATAGTAGTATCTGCTTTTAAAGATTTCATTCATAAGTTTCTTGAAGTATACTTTGATGACTGGACGGTCTTTGGTCTAGTAAGAGACCATATTGAAAATTTGTGCATGATGCTGGATAGGAGTCACCAGTATCAAATTACGTTGAACTTGAGAAAATGTATCTTCTATGCACCTTTGGTTGTACTACTAGGCCATGTAGTATGTCATGATGGAATCTTGGTTAACCCCGTGAAGGTAGCAATTATCCTAGACTTGCCTCCACCCACATCAGTCACGCAAATCAAGTCTACATTGGGAGACACTAGGTATTATAGGAAATTCATAAGAGGGTATGCAAAGATAACTGCCCCAATGGAGAAACTATTAAAAAAAGATTCCAAGTTCTAAGGGAATGAAAGCTACCAAGAGAGTCTTGACAAAATAAAGGGTAAAATGGCTACTACACCAATATTAATATTTCCAGATTGGAAAAAATAATTCCATGTACATGTTGATGCCTCATCAATTGCACTTGGCATAGTGTTAACCCAACTAGGAGATGGCACAATTGACCAGCCGATCGCATTTTCCAGTAGGAAACTATCAACGATAGAGAAAAATTATACCACAACTGAAAGAGAAGGGCTTGCAATGGTCTATGCACTACAAAAATTCAGACATTATCTACTGGGTGGACACTTCAAAATGTTCACTGATCATTTTGCGCTAAAATAATTGGTCAATAAGCCAGTGTTGGGGAGGGAGATTTGCTGGTGGCTCCTCTTATTTCAAGAATTTGACTTTGAAGTCATTGTGAAGCTAGGATGACTAACTGACCACTTATCGTGAATTGAAAGTGGGAAGGAACCCACCAGCCTAGAGGACAATTTACCAGATGTGTAGCTATTTTCTATAGATGTTGTTGATAAAGAATTCGATGCGATTATACACTTACTTAATACAGGGTATGCACCTAAAGATTATTCAATATGGAAAAATAAACAAATAGTTGTCAAGGCCTTAGACTACATTCTAAGATCATGACATCTCTATAAGTTAGGACCAGATGAAATACTGCGAAGATGTGTCTTTGAACATGAAAGACAATGGGTAATGGCGGAAGCACATGCAGGTGTCTCAAGAGGACACTATGCCGAAAAATAAATAGTGCGCAATATTTTGCAAGCTAGATTCTGGTGGCTAACATTACATATGGATACAAGAAAATACTATCGTAATTGCGATAAGTGTCAAAGAATGGGAAAACCATCGCAACGTGACGGAATACCACTTGCACCAAAAATTACACTGCAGGCCTTTGATAAATGGGCAGTGGATTTTGTTGGCCCTATCAGTCCACCGAGAAAATGAACTTATGCGCATTATATCATCGCTGATATAGATTACTTGACAAGATGGGCATAGGACACACCTGTAAAAGATTGTACTACTGCAATTGTGGCCCACTTCCTCTTTGAGAACGCTGTCCCAAGATTTGGTTGTCCCAAAATCCTAATCAGCGACAAAAGGTACGCATTTTGTAAATAAGCTAATTGTTGAACTAACTACAGAATTCCAAATCAAACACAAGAAAACAACACCTTACCATCCTCAAGCAAATGGAACTGTTGAGGCATTCAACAAGGTACTTGAGAATGCATTTACCAAAGTATGCAATGTGCATAGAGATGATTGGGACCAGAAAGTCTCAATAGTATTATGGGCCTATAGAACAACATGCAAACAACTAACTAGATACACCCCTTTTCATTTAGTCTATGGACAAGAAGCAATCGTTCCCATGGAGTATATTATCCCAAGCCTACGAATTGCTACGATAACAGAGATGACATATACCAGCATTGTAGAAGAGAGGTTGGAGAAGCTGGTTCAAATGGAAGAAGACCTCTTTATTGTAGGATTCCATCAAAATGTGGAAAAGCAGTGACAAAAAGCCTGGCATGACCGCCACATCACAAAAAATAAGTTCAAGGTTGGTGGACTTATTCTGATGTATGATAGTAAGTTTCTCAAGTATCCGAGTAAGCTCAAAATGCATTGGTTAGTTCCATACGTAGTTGCACATATTACTGAAGCAGGCGCAGTAAAACTACATAAGCTATATGGAACACCAATAGTGGGCATGATCAATGGCAGTCGATTAAAACCCTATCATGATGACTGTGACACAGTCCCATAAAACCATGATGCAAAAAGAAAAAGTGACATATTTTTCAAAGATAGCTGGTGAAAAGTTAAAAATAGCTGGCAGGCACTGACAGCCGCTAAGGACAGTGGAAATTTGAAAAAGATCCGCCACCACTAAACATTCAGTAGCATTAAAGCGGCAGTCCCAAGGAAAAAGGAGGTGGACGTTTTGGTCCCATCTGGTATAATTCCTTAACTACCCCGAAAAATGCATAATGGAGCTTAAGTGTGCAAAGGATGAGCCCAAGTGATGTGCCAAAGGGTCCTTCACTCCATCCAGTTAGCTTAAAGACTCGTCTCGTATAAGCTGCCCTCGTTTTCCGCTGTAAACTTCTACATTCCTTTAATGAACCTGCACTACAAAGAGCCGAGGCCGGTGCATAGACTGAGGAATCCTTCAAAGCCGATGACCTTACTCAGTAAAATATTCCATCCATAAGTGAGCACTCCATTAAGAATACCTTGAACTGGTTTGGCCACCCAAGAAGATGAAGAAGACTCAGGCAAAGTTGAAGGTAGTACCAAAGCCGAGGATCATCAAAAAGCTACTGTAGAGTCTTCCACATCCATCATAAGTAGGAATTCAGCTCACATAGGTGACTTCCTCCCGACCATTAGTGCAACCAGTAGGAGCACAAGTGGTTCTCCCTATGCAATCCTTGAATTCCGACCCCCCAAGTTCCTTCGACCCTAGGGAAAAAATACCTAAAGCTCGTAGAGCTGACCTAGTTTGGTCATCATCACTAGAAGCAGAGCTCACTAAGGAGGAGAAGAACTTACTGCCACCCTATGTATCCCCCCAAAATCCTGGTACCGTAGAAGTAAAGGTGAGCATTCCAAAGCCACTAGAAGAACACACTATTCCAAAGGGTGTCACAAAACCCTAGGACGACCCAAAACCCCAGGATTCCATCTTGCCCAAGCTCCAAGTATTAAAGTTTGAATACTATGATACTCAGAAGCTAGACATCTCCAGAGATCAATTCATGGAAGTAAAAGACGGCGAGCCACCAGAAGCAAACGTTGTCTCTACACTAGAGTATGTGCGTGGATTGGAGTAGTCTAGTATATTAAACCTTCTCCTTATGCCCCACTTTGGCTACTATGGACTAGTCAGCATGTATGTTAAGTAGTTGCTTAGGTGATTCCATGGTGGCTACCTTTGGCTCATCAAACCATACGAGATGATGGTGGACTTGATTTTAGACATTACAGGTCTCCTATGGAAGGGAATCGACCCGACCCTATACTTGTATAATGAGGGGGAGAAGACATATAAGAATGATATTAAAACTAAGTATCAGCTCATCCATGGTGGAAAGACTTTTCTCATCATCTCCATTGAGGATAGTGCAGTACAATTAGCAACAAAGATCTTGTGTAGCAAGGTCCTACGCAAAATGAGGCCGATTGAATGCACGACTACAATAGTAGAACTCACGAGAAAATGTGTACAGGGGCTGCACATTAAATGGTCCTAGTTCCTCTTAAATGAACTATTGGATGATGCACAAGAAGCCCATGAACAACCCACAATTAAGTCTCACTTCTCTTGGCTCTTAATTTTAATTTCTTTTGCAATATGGGCTCTGCCACCAGACTATCAGCCTATGGATATCCCCGTACAGTTTCTTGGCAGTCCTTACCAGAACCTCTATGACCATAAGGATAGCAGGCACAAGAATGATGCCATAATTACATTTTTCCTACAAGGAGAAAGGCTCTATCAAATAGTGCACGTGCAGTATCGGTTGACTCCTGAAACGGTTGCAAAGTATCTGTTCATTTAATTCCATGCAGCGCACCACAACATCATCTTGTAACCACGAGGGGATCCCAATAAGCAAGACCTTCCAACATTCTTCATCCTCTGGGATGCAAAAATTGAGCAAGAAATCAAATAATAAGTAAGGGCTTACCCATCAAGAGAAGGTACCCATTCGATAGCAAGTCCCGCAGGAGAATACACCAGAGAAACCAAGCCAGTATGGCACCAGTACTAGTATGTAAGAGCCCCAAGATGACTCCCAAGAAGATGAAGTGGAAGATAGGTGCGATCTACCTAATGACAACCTATACAACCCCGCTATAAGTGAATAATTGAGCACCAAGCAAGCCCAAAAAAAGAGGGGCAAGTAGCCCATGCAAAAGAAGGAACATGAAGACACAATGAGCTTCACATGTAGAAAAAGCCAGAAGGTTAACCGGCCCTATGTCAGAGACATACTAGACATGGACTTGACCCTTATGCGCGACGCTGTTTCCCAATTCATATAGAAAACTTTGGGATAGATCGCGACTAGGAAAATGAATTGGACAGCGACCATTACCACAAAGGTTGACCAACTCGTGCGGACTATCACCAAAGTGCGAGACATCATGCAGGCTGGAATCCATGGTGTTTCCCAATCAAACTCCTTAGCGGTGCCAATCATGATCCCACCACTAACAATAGAAATGCCTGCAGAGGCATTGTCTAAGAAAGGCAAAGAGAATGAGGAAAGTCTCCATAACTTGGACACATTGATTTAAAAATTTTCAAAGTTAAATTTGCCGTAGATACACTCTATTCAACAAGCCGCTACAGTAGAAATTAGAATTTGTGAAACTATAGCTGCCTCTCAAGCATCCAAGGAAACCAGAAAATCAAGGGAGCGAAATCAAGTTATCAACCTCCAACACACAGATATGGAAGCCCAAGCCAAGAGGAAGGCTTCACTAGAACAAGACATAAAGGAAGCAGTGGCACAACTCTTCAATGGGGAAGAAGAGTATGAGGTCGAACCAGTGCATCAATTGAGACATCTATCCAAGCTAGCCGCAGACCTCTAGAAAGAGATCCAGGAGATGAAACTCAACCCGCAGCCTAGAACGCCCCTGAAAGTGCTACAGCAAAGGCAACACTCAGCAACTCAAGTGGTTGCTCGACTGAGGGAAGTTGAGCGTGTCTATGCAGAAGGAGTCGAAACAATTTCTACATCATGGGAGTATCTCATCGATGATGCAATGGAAAATCAACTTACCGAGCAAGCACAGTAAGAAGATTTACAAATATTGGCATTGAAATCTGAGATTAAGAAATTACCAATGAAGGAGAAAATCATCCGGGGCACTAATATTAAGGAGCTACTCGATAAGGCCAGAACCTTGTATGACTAGGAGAGCATGCGCAACAAGGAAATGGATGAACAACAAGCCGAAGCTAAAAGGATAACAAAGTTAATTCAGCTGATTCAGCAGCACATCCATGAGTTCACTCACGCACTGGAGAGTACCTCGTTGAAACACTCAAGTAGCGACACAGTGCGGGAACTCAAGAAGCAAGCAGATGAATCTTTCCAGGAGATAGAATGACTTACACCTATTTTGGCCTAGTTCCAACAAAACATTAGCAATGCATCCCACTTTCCAAGGAAAGATATAGCTGCAATGGAGACCGCAGAAGAGCTTCAACAAGAAGCAGGAGAAGAAGGATGCAACGCAAATAAAGGAATGTAGGAACATGATGTAGAACAGCAGAAGTTCCATCACAAAGGCCTGGACCAGACACAGAGCAAGCTATGGGCATAGACTTATCAGAACAGGCTGAAGAGGAAGTCGTATAAGCCCAAGTAAAAAAAAAAGACGCAAGGTATGATATGTGCAAGCTACAAAGTAGAAGAAGCTTAAAAAAAAAAGATATCGAGCAAGGCAGCAAGTCAGACCGCTCATATGTCCTTTGCTTCGTGGCTTGGGAAGAGCCATAGGTGAGTGTTGGGGCCCTATTGGCCTAGGAAAGGGGTGGAAAAAGGAAGTTCACGCATGAAACCAAGGAAAATGTGATGCGCACATGATAGAAGTAAAGGAATATAGTGAAGGATGAAAAGGGTTTGTGAAGGCAAAGCAGAGAGGTGCACGGCAAAGGAAAGGCAAGCACAAAAGTGCACATGAGGAAAATGGTCGAAAAGAGATAAGGCAGTCATGGTTGCAGAGGTCGGCTTAAGTTGACGGGTGCCACATGAGTGAAAGCACACTATATGTAAGGCCGTTAGTGTCTCGTGTTAAGTCATGATCACCACAGATTTAGCCTGGGGGGTGGCTGATGGTGATAGTTAACAGACTGCCTGTAATCAATCGACCCGGTATGGTCATGTAAAATGTTATAAATAGGAGAGATTTAATAGTTAGAAGTTTTATTTTTGTTAGTTGTAATTATGAAATGGATTTGATAGATGAGAGTTGTATACAGTTGTAGGGAGTAGATCTAAGAGAAAGGTAATTAGAATAGTGGAAGGAGAAAGCTCTGCTAGAGCGGTGCAGATGTTAGAGAGTCGATCCAAGATATGTGCGGATCTATAGAGAGTAGCAGTAGATTAGGAGAAATAAGATAGAGAGCATGAAAACTATGAGTCTAAACTTAAAGACATATCCTAAGATAAGTCTGCATCTCACAGACTGCAAGGTGCTATATCCTTTCTCATGCCAGATGAAGTGCACCTTGGTGGTTTTTCCTAGATGGGTTTCCACATTATTTCTGGTGTCCAAATGAATTATTGTTGTGGTGAACATTTATGTGATGGATTAATAGTTTCTTTCCATATAATGTTAATTGTGGTTCAGTTCCCGTTAGTTTCTTGCAATTGGTAGATGGATGAACATAATATCTTGCTGAATTGGCACTATATAAATATATATCATTCTGGATAATTTCTATTATGAATCTCGACTTAAGTAATAGTGCTGATTGATGTGAGTTAGTTGTGCCGCATGAGTTGCGCCAGCTATGAGGAAGGAAGGAAATTCAGGTCATGCATAATGCCATATAGTTGTGCTCATTTGTGCAAAAATGACTCCTCTGTCCATCCACCCTGCTGCCTTCATTGAGCTCCTTGGTTGCGAGACAAGGGAATATACTTCCTCGACAATCATGAAAACATGGTTTCGGCGGTTACCCATCTATGAGATATCTCGGGTGAGACTGTGCCTGCTTTGCAGGTGTTGTCGATGGGGCTTGCCCTATTGGACAGGTATCTCAGGTAGTTGTTGGATCAGCGGGCTGCACAGAACCTGGGTCACGTAAGTGGGGAAAAGTGGCCAACAAGAACCACAATGATTGTTAGAAATGGAGGAAGCACTGAAAGCTACTCCATTCCAATGGTGGGTGACCCATAAGAAGACAATTACTGGATGGGCACAGTGTCGAAGGTTGATGACATTTTGCTTCGTCAACACAAATATGTATCACACTGGAAAGTGTGATGGATAGAGTGATCCTAGAAGCCATTGGATGGAATTCTAAGCACTGTGGGAGTCACAACCAAAGGATGAATGGGTCCATGCTTTTATTCATACATTGGATGAAATTCCAAGATCATGGTATGTATGTACAAAGCTACGCAGAGAACCAACCACTTGGGAAGAGTTGACATTCTATTTCATCCATACCTTTAGCTTCGCAGACGCTAATCCTAAAGTCAACAATGCACCCCAGATCATCTGGGATGTAGTACTAAAAGTTGTGCCAGTTACATATACTGTGGATCCACATGCATGCAATGATGGAATGCTACAATGTGTCTGGAGAACCTAAGGATGATGAGGAGCTAAGAAATATAATTATTCCAGACATAGAAGGGAGTAGGGATGTCGCAGCGCTAGATATACCTAGTGATCCCATGAGCCATCTGCTAAATATTAGAAAAGTTAACATTGGGACAATATGAGAAACCAAAATTTGCAAGTATTGGGGATTAGTGGGATGAGGAGACCATGGAGAATATCACTGATCTGTTGCATGAGTTTCAAGATATATTTATGACAAAGTTCTCATAGATGAAGGGAATACTAGGCGATCTAGGGGAAATGAAAATCCCGCTATAGCCAGATGCCAAACTGATGCGACAGAGACTGTATCGCTTGAATCCGTTGTACAAAGAGAGATTCAAGGATGAACTTAACCGAATGTTGGATGTTAGAATCATTGAGCCTGTAGAAGAATCAGAATGGATCTGTCCGATGGTGGTCCAAGATAAGAAAACTGGTGAAGTTCAAATCTTTGTCGACCTCAAGAAACTGAACAAGTCCTGTATGCATGACCCATTTCTAACCCCATTCACAGATGAATTACTTGAAGGATTAGGCAGTTAAGAAATGTACTCTTTCATAGATAGGTCCTTTGGTTATCACCAGATCAGAATCCGAAACGAAGATCGACATAAAACAACATTTGTTACAGAATGGGGTTTCTTCCAATACACAGTAGTTCCTTTTGGGCTAAAGAATGTGCCTGCAATATTTTCCCGAGTGGTTGTTGTGGAGTTCAAATAATTCATTCAAAAATTCCTACAAGTATATATGGATGATTAGACAATGTATGGCCTAATCAAGCATCGTTTGGCAAACCTTCGACTGATGCTGGAAAGGTGTCGACAACATCAGATCGCGCTAAAATCCAAGAAGTGCATTTTTTGTGCACCATTTCGGATACTATTGGGGCACATTGTGTGAAAACAAGGATTACTGGTTGATAATGTAAAGATAGAGCTCATTTTGACCCTACCACCACCAATTCTCAGGGCGCCGCTAGGGCACACTGGGTACTATCGCAAATTTATTAGAGGATATGCTGCAATTACTGCCCCTATGGAGAAATTACTGAAGAAAGATGTTGTATTTGTATGGATTCCATAATGTCAAGGTAGCTTTGACACACTAAAGGCCAATATGGCTTCGACATCAATACTTGTATTTCCATATTGGAACAAGGAGTTCCATGTGCATGTTGATGCATCTTCTATTATGCTAGGAGTAGTGCTCGTGCAGCCAAGTGAATGAAATATGGATCACTCGATCGCTTTCGATAGTCAAATTTTATCATTCACTAAGAGAAACTATACAACCATAGAGAGGGAAGGCCTGGCAATGGTCTATGCAGTGCAAAAATTCAGGAATTACCTGTTAGGTGTCCACTTTAATATGTTTACTGACCTCTCTACTTTAAAATATATGGTCAATAAGCCTATGTTGGGGGGGAGATATGTCATTAGCTACTTCTCTTCTAGTAGTTTTATTTTGAAATCGTGGTGAAGTCAGGTTGCTTGAATGCTATCCCTGATCATTTGTCCATAATCAAGAAAGATGAAGATCGTACCAGTATTGAGAGAGGACTGCCCGACCGCAGCTATTCAGAGTTGACATGGCAAATGACCACTATGCTCCAATCATTCAATTTTTGTAAACAGGCATCGCACCTGAAGAATTATCAACAAGTCAAAAGAAGTAGCTCATGGTTAAAGCTTCTAATTTTCAATTAATTGTTGGACACTTATATAAGCTAGGACCAGACGAATTTTTATGGCGTTGTGTCCTACCACATGAACAAGAGAATATTTTGGAAGAAGCACATGTAGGATTTGTTTGCAGACATTGTGCGGGTCATGCTACTACAAGAAATTGCTTTGCATAAGGCTATGGTATCCCACCCTACTTAATGATGTGGAAAAGTATGTGCAAAGTTGCAATGTCTTCCAACGCACTAGAAAACCATCACGGTGGGATGAGATGTCGTTGGCACCACAGGTAACTATGAAACCTTTTGATAAGTGGGTTGTAGATTTTGTGGGTTTAATCAACCCCCCAAGGAGGAAAAATGGTGTGTGGTACATAATCAAAGAAACATACTACTTGATGCGATAGGAGGAGGCTGCACCAGTTATGGATTGCACTGCTGCAACAACAACAAGATTTCTGTTTGAAAACATAGTGACGTTGTTTGAATGTCCAAGAATATTAATGAGTGACCAAGGTAGCCATTTCCTCAACTGCACAGTAAGAGCACTAACAAAGGAATTATATATTTAGCATAAGAAGAGTACACCATATCATCTGTAGGAGAATGGGACTATAGAAGCTTTCAATAAGATCTTGGAGCACGCATCCACAAAGGTATGTAACACTAACTAAGATGACTGTGATCTAAAGATTCCAGCAATGTTGTGGGCATATCGCACCACCTACAAGATATTGACGGGGCAAACACCACTAAAATTAGTATATGGGAAATAGACAGTCATTCCTATGGAATACATTGTTCCTAGTCTATGCATTGCTGCTACGATAGGAATGGACGATGAAGCAATTCTAGAAGAACGTGTGACGCAGTTGATACAGCTTGAAGAGGACAACTTTGTTGCAGGATTCCATCAGCATGTCAAGAAGGATCAACCAAAGGCCTAGCATGATCGCCATATAAAAAATAAATTGTTTCAGCAAGGAGATCTAGTGCTACTATATGACATCAAATTCATAAAGCATCCAGGTAAGTTGCAGATGCATTGGCTTGGTCCATATCTTGTAAATTCAATTACTTTCAGGTGGGGGCAGTTCAGCTACAGCAATTAGATGGAGCGATGCTACCAAAACTAGTGAATGGTAGCCACCTGAAGCCCTATAGGACATGGCAGGAATCACATAGTTCTTAAGGCACTGCGCAGTTAAAAAAAGGTGATAAGTAGATAGCCAGAGGAAGGGTGCATGAGGAGGGAGTGGATGCACAAGTAGGAGGGTTAGTAGTACAGTTAGAAAGATCCTTTGCCACAGCTGTAGGGTCGTAAAATAGTTAAAATCATATATAAATAAAGAGTAGTTAATATGGTGCATCGGATAGCATCGTGCATTAACAGCGGGCCTACACCAAGAGTACGGGGTTGTGCCAAGAGTAAGGGGTTGTGCCAAGTGTATGAGGATACACCAAGAGGAAGGGGCTGCAACAAAAGTACATGGTTGCACTAAGAGTAAGGGGCTGCACCAAGAGTAAGGGGCTATGCCAAGGGTACAGGGATACACCAAGACTAAGGGGTTGCACCAAGGGTATGGGACTGAACCAAGAGAAAGGATTTGGGACAAAAGAAATGGGATGCACTAAGAGGGAGTGATCGCACGGGAGAGAGTGCTCACATGAAAGGAAGTGGATGTGCTAGAGAAGGTGACTATGAAAAATGGAGTGGCAAAGCAAAAAGAAGGAATCAGTAGCATCATTAGGAATATAGATCCCGCCCAATAGAGGACAATGACCGAACATCACATCAGCACTCAATGATGACCATCAAGGCAAGTGAACGAGAACACTTTGTGATGTGATGTCTAATGATAGAGGATCCAACCAGTAGGTTGACAGAATCGAAGGCATAATTGGATCATTAATGCATGATTTAGTCCTAATGAGGAACTAATATGACAATGATATTATTCAAGCTAAAGTTGGTGTTATAAGCAGATGGTCAGTCATAGAGAGAACACCATTGGTAAAAAATGCATTGTGCAAAGTTGCAGAAGTGATCCATAGGGAAGTTTAAGGAAGCTCTGGTACATGAGGCAATGGAAATCGATGGTTCTATGAAGAGCACCCTTGATACGAGGGATAATTTGAGTGAGATTTCTTCCCCAGTTGAAATTGAAGAAGAAGTTACAGGTATACGAGCTATGTCATCCAAGACAATAGCACCTGGCAAGGTCATCCTTGGCTATATTTCTCCCAGTCGGTCTGGGGCGTAGACTAAGACACCCACGAGGAATCCGGAAGGGGATAGATTTCTTTCCCCACTTGACAAAGTCTGTAGGAATAGGGTACGGGATCGACTTTAGGAATCCCGGGCTTAGCCTAAATGCAAGGAATGAAAGGGTTGTGGGAGTTGGAATGGATTTCAAGGGGGCATGTCGGCATTAGAATTTGCAGCTACAAACAGTTTTCATGTAGCAAGTAGCCACCCAAGCAGTGATAGGGAGCCTGAAGCATTTCAGCGATCGATATTTACTGTCAAAAAAGCAAGCCAATTCTACAAGACAAGAGGTTGTGGTAGTGCGCAGAGTTAAGAAGCAGTTGAATTCGGAGGTGGAAGTTGCAGTAAATTGCATAGTTAGACAGGTTCTGGGTAAATGGCTCACTACTATCTGTGTGTAGTTTTATCTCCTTAAAGTTGTTGAGTCTACTTGAAGTGGATCGAGCATAAGACACAATACTATGCTGGGGGCCTGTTGTCAAAGGGTTGGGATAAGTTGTGCAGCATCATGGATGTTGCACAAGATCAGAAGGCACCGCACAAGACTGAGATAGTGCAATAGGAAAAAGATAGACTACTTTTGATTTTTTTGTCACTTTTTGGTAATTTTGATTGTTTCGTGTCACTGTTTGTACTTTTGACCACATTTTGTGGATATTGGTCATTAGTCAGTTAGAAGTTAGTTAGAATTTAGTTAGAAGTGGAACATGAATATAAAGGCGCAAGCCTATAAATTGAAGTTGAATTATTATGTAGAGGGAGAAGGCTGGAAGAGCAGAAGTCATTAAGTAGTTGAGTATGAATGAAGTTGTGATAGAGATTGAAGTTGTTGGAGAGTATATCTGATTATATCTGTTGATAAAATTTGTAAACTGCGAACTATCTGTTTTGAATCCGGAGTTGATTGGGCGGAGTTAATAAAATGAGGTTGATCTAAATTCTTGTTTTGCCGTTATCTATTCATCTTGTTTATGTTTTATACTGTGCAAATCCAATGATGAAGTGACTATGCGACATAGATCTATGATGTAATGTTTACTTCTTATGAATGATGTCATAGTTTATACCTGTTGGTGCAATTGGCGATGATTCCTATAATATAATGAGATGATGTGTTTTGAATGATGATGTGAATTCTTAGATCTAATGAATAATTTTATGAAATGTCAATTCCCATGATCCTCTTCTTTTCTGTAGAAACTTGGTTCCATCAGCCCTCCCTTGAACATCTCAGGTGAGACCTCATCTACTTCGCAGGTGTTGCTGGACAGGGTAAAACCTATCTGGGCCAATGCTCAAGGAGATCACAGTGAGTTGAGTGTCGACAAAGTGGGAACCCTTTTCGACTAGGTTTTTTTTGTGAGGGTTTACACCAACAATGCAGTTGTCTCACTTTGATCACTAGAGGAATGCATTCTACCATCCATTGTATGGGTTGTAGATGCATTCTCAAAAGTGTTGACATCTCTCTCACTGATACCTTGCTCAAGAGAGCTTGAAGCATGAATAGGATGTGGATTATTGGATTGAGGATTTTGAAAATATGATAGTACATCCTTTTGCCCTGATATTTTATTTTTCTTTCCACAGTCCATGTTTGACATCTTTCTTAATATTCCAAAATTGAAATTCCAAATTGACATAGAAACGAGAAGTGAAGCCTGCATGAGAAAAATGATATTAAAATAGTACAATAGAACATTATCAATTTATATTGACCCAACTTACAATGAGTGTTTACATTGATTCTCTCAATGAATTTTACACGACCACATACATCAATAACATCTCCCGAAGGAGGTATAACACTAATACAATAAAAGTACAATAAGATTCAAGAATATCATTGGAAGTTACATTTTTCAATATATTTTGGACATGAAAAAAAAATAAAAAACCCTAAAAATGAAAACTCAAACCCTAACCCTAAAACTATGACTCAAAACTTATAATTTTAACATTGAAACCCTATCGCTAAATTGATGAATGGTAATCTGAATTTTAATGTCCCATATTTTGAATTTTAATGTCCCCGACAGAAGAAGGTATGTCCCTCAAAATATTCATATTCATTAATGATAATAATATATTGAACTTGTTAAAGGCCTACTCTATATAGAAAACCTTGTGAGCTTGTATTTTTATTTTCACATGTATCTATTGAACTAACCAGAAGCTCTCCTATCTTGAGTACAACTCAAATCTATGTATTTCTTGTAGTATGGAATAATATCATTTTAACACATAAAAATGCAAACATAAGCTATTCAAACTATAAACAAAAACCAAAATGATAGTAACATAATTCCTACCAAAAATCAATATCATTCACACAACATGATGTACTATGAGACATGATCTTAGGTGTGTCCATGTATGGTGTACTTAAAATTGTCAACATGTGTACTCCCTGAAAAATTAAAATAGATAATAGCACCTCATTTATTATTATAATATCAAATAGTATTCATTTCAATCCATTCAAAGGTGATTTAAAAGAATAAGCAGAAGGTGGTGATCCAATTGTAATTAAGGAGTAACAGATTCATAACCAAGCTTCATCCGAGTCTTCAAAATAGGGACCAATAGCATAATATTTAGCTAACAGTAAAAAACAAGATTTATATGATTCTTCATAATAAAGAGTGGTAGAAAAATATATAGCTATATATATACTTTAAGTTGACCCAAGATTTTTCAAGATAAAAAAGCATCTCACAGTTGTTATTGATTTGTAGCTCAAATCCCCCTTACACAAATCATTGCATTGCTCCTCTTGCAAATAAATTATTTTACCAAGGCCAATTGTTACCCTAATTTTCTCAAAAATTGTACCTATTTGAAGTTGTCTTTGTTTGGATTTAGAAAATCCAATAAATTTGGCATGGATTTACAGTATCATTTTATTGAGTGTGATAATTCTATGCAACAAAATTTTGCTTACTAATATACTATTACAATTATGTGAGAAGTAAAATGAGCATGATGTTGATGGAGGTACAAAGAGCCATTCAAGGATCCACTGTCCAGTAAAAGAATTCCAATTACATTGATGGTAAGTAGTGTGGTACCATTACTTTCTACTCTATGCAGAAAGTTAGTATTCCTCTTATTGTAGTTGAGGAAAATAAACTGTTATAATCTCCGTAAAATTCATTATGTCATATCCTTTCAACATAATAATTATTTCCTAAATATTGAGGACCATCCTATAAGATAATATTATCGCATGAAGAGTCTATACATATTACATGAGTTTTTCTAAATTAACTGTATAGAAATTTACAATTCAAATTTAACTATTTTTTGCATCTTAAACTTTCTTCACTCTGTTGTTTGTTCTCTCCTTCAAACTATAATATGTATTCCAACTAAGAAAGTCAGGTTGAACAATAATGCATATTATTGTCAAGAACATGGCACAACATCTAACCCATCTGAGTCATCATGTAATATGTATAGCCTCTTCTTGCAATAAGATTGCCTTATAGAAATTTATAGTTCAAATTTAACCATTTTTTGCATCTTAAAATTTCTTCACTCTTTGTTTTGTTCTTTGGAAACAGGCATGTGATTGAGATTCGAGATTGTTTCTTTTTTATCTACTCAATATTTTTTCTTTGCACATAATAGAAAAACAAGTTTCATCGTTTAATATCCCAATTTACCCTCCAGAAAGTTGAATGAGTTTCTTATGTCTCCTTCAAACTCTAATCAGTATGCCAACTAAGAAATCCAAGTTGAACAAGATTGCATATTCTTATCAAGAACACAACATAAATTTTAACCCATCTGAGTCAATACCCATCTAACATAAGGCCAAAACCTCCAAAGAAAGCTCCCAAGTGTGAGGACCTTGGATTATCATGAGCTTATTACTCAAAGAGGAGTGGGAAGGAAAGAGAAAAAAATTACTAATGACTTGAAGCAAGACATTCTTTTAAACTTTAATTATGATCACATGGATATTATGCCTTATCGCTTACATACAGACCTAAGGGTTGAAGTTCATTTTCTGACATTTGAAACCTCTTAATATTTTCCGATTTGTACCTTTTACTATGGTTTTCCAGGCTCTAATTGGTAACGTTTTGGTTAGGTTCACTGTTTAGGTTTGATATAAAGAAAATTCAAAATTTTTATACTTTCATTCATGATACATAACTAAAGAAAATCTATATTTGAAATTATACTAATATAATAAATTTAAAACATAATTTTCCTCTCTTTCAACTTTAACATTCCAATCATCCAATGGTCACTATGTTAAATTTGGTCATTGAGATTATTTACCAATTGCCATAAATACTAAAAATCAATGTATAGGCAATAAAGCAGTAATTGCAGTACTAAAGAATAGTAAAAAATTAAAATGCTAATTTTTTCCTCGGTAGTCTGCTCATTATTTGTGATTGTATACCACTCTCTGAGCATAAAAGTAATCCTATAGTCAACTGTCATCTTCATCATGTTATTTCAACTGTTCGTGGTCACACGAAGGGGGAGGTTTTAGTAAAAAAAGGGGTTGCATGTGCACTGTTATCTACAACAGTGAACAAATAAAGTGGGAACTCTTCCGTGGATATCCCAGGTTTGAAATATCAATTTAATTCTAAACCATGTGTCTATTTAGAAGGATGTAATGATCATCTTAAACAACCAAAAGAACGTGATTCCATGCAGGTATAGTGGATGAGTTCCAGTAAGAACATGATTTCAATAATACCAACAATCCTCTTATTTTCTTCTACCTTTGTTTTATCATCAAAATATTAAAGTAAGGAACAACACATTATTCTCCTGCAAAAGTCTTCTTATACCCTGTAGAATGTAGAACAGAACAAAAAAATAAAGGACAACACAAAATTCTTGATAACAACCACACTTCACATATTCCAATATCAATAATATTGAATACATTAAAGTTTCATCCACTGCATAACTAAATATGGTTGGGATCTTAAAAGGGTCCCAACATATGTGTGTGCTTCATTCACACCCTACGAAATAGGCATCACAAATGGATTTACAAGAATCATTGATTGAGCATCGGGTGTAGATTTCTTTACGATGCTCCAGTATTCCATCATATCATACTTATCTATAAAAGAGGACAAAAACCTAAAAAATATCAAAATGGTCTTGATAAGGAGCTTGAAACTAGTAGAAGGAATTCATTATCTAATGTAAAACTCAAATCCTAGAATCAAATAGTACTTGCATTAGAAGTTAGACACGGAGCAATTATTAAAACAAATGATTCATTTCTCCGATGTGAAATCATCATCATTTGATTTTCTCACTGTAACTAATTTAGCAAATGAAGAAATTGATTTAATGTGTAGCATCATCAAAATTCAAAGAATCAATGAATACATCAAGCTTGGGTTTGGAAACAAAGCATTCCATATGTCTTCCTCTGTAGAAGGCCACACATTTTCTTATGCTAAAATCAGATAAAAAGCCTAACATAAGGAAACTCAAATCTTTAGGAAACTCAAAAATGTGTACAATTATCATATCGATAACTGGATCTTTTAATATTCCAGAATGAATAGAACGAGGAGGCTAGGAAGAACAATTATTTTAATATTTTAATATCCTATGACATATTAGGTATTTGGAGGTATTTATTAAAAGAAGTAAGCTTAATTTGTTTTTCTCTCTTTTTCTATAAAAAGAAGCACTCAATTATTTTCTAAATTAACCAACAACCCTCAGCTATATTTTTTAAATTAACCATCAAGAAAACACTTAACAATTGTGACTTGTCAAATTTTAATAACAGTAATGTTTATGATACAATTTAAAATTCCATCACTACGACTGCAATAGGAATTTGATCTCACCATAGTTAACATATTTCTAGAACATGGATTACATGTTAATAGAATGGAAGGTAATGTTGCATCATTGTAGATTCTTCGGATGGTTTCACTCAAAAATTAACTCCAACACAGATTCATCCCAGATGCAATATTGGTCGACACCTATAAAAAAAGAAACGTTTAAACATAGGCTAATGTTCTATACGAAAACTATTATTGAGGAAATAGTTTCCAAAAATGTTGAATAAATGGATATTCTCATTTGTAAATGCACTCATAGAATGTCTCACTAGAGTCAACTTCCCCTGATGATCACCAATCCCTGATATTGAAGTAATCTATATAACATAAGGATTTTTGTAACTTGGACTATGTTATAATTGTGACAAGTTTAATCAAAGGTTTTACCCACCATTTTTCATGAGTGACTACCTTCATTACAATATCATCAGGAGAGTGTATGTGATGGATATTGAATGATTTTTCCCTAAGTGCTACAACCTAGATGATCATTGATGATTCCCTAGTGATGATTCTTCATGGAATATGTGGATTGTTTGACCTTGAAATAGGTCCTTGTTTGGCTTAAATTTATTTATACAGTTACTCCAGGCACAAATAATGGTCACATATACAGTTTTGAATCAATTCATATTGGCCTTTTGAAAAAGATGCAATATACCAAATTCTGCTATGGAGACTAGGGTTTCAAATGTGTTAGTGTGTTAGGTGCATGCTACTAATCACAACCACTGGAAATTTCATCCACCACAGTCAAACAAATATGTCCCTACATCCTTTGTGACTGGGTACAATCTGTATGGAAGAGCAAGGATGACATAGAATGTTTCTATGTTCACTCCAAGGGATGCCATAAAATGTTGATGATGAAAATTGTTGCCAATAATCCACATTTTGTTGGTGTGATTATCCAAGGAATTTCTTCAAACTGTTGTTCCAACTGATGGGTATGCTGCTGGTTTTAATTTGCTTAGGAATTCACCTTTAGGAAAGCCTCAATAAACCCTAAAATGCACCTTATATGTCTGAATTTTAATGTTAAACCTAAATTATTTTCCTAAATTATTTTTTGCTTTAGGTTTTCTATTTTGATTATCGTGGGTTTATACTTATAAAGATAACAATGATATATTTTTTCAATTATATGTTTTTGGCTCAAGACTTTTTCCATTTCTTCTATTTCTTTACATTCCCTTATTGTTCATACTAAACTTAGAATTTTATCCAAACTTGGGCATGTTGCCGGGTGTTATCTTGAAACAACAACAATAAAACCTCATTTTTCCTCAGTTTGAGGAATGTTTTGGGTGGAACCATGCATCCAATCCACTGAGAAAGGGAATTTGGAGTAGTCCAGTTCCATGTAGCAACACTTCTAGGAAATTTTGTGCATGATTCTACACTGTTTTAACCCTCAAACAGTAATAAAACAAAGTAAATCTCAATTCTAGGTGGTTTTAAGGTCATAACAACAACAAACAACAATATGGGCATGCCTAGGGTTTATAAATCAATTTCAAACCTATTTTTGACTTCCTAACAATAGTGGGAATCATAATTAACAAGCTTGGGAAACCTATGAATGAAAAGGAAGAAAAGAAGCAAGTTGGGCATGACTTATCCTTGTCCCTAACCTCATATGGGGAAATGGAAGCCATCATTCCACTCTAGAGACTCCCTTATAGAAGTCAGTTGGATTGAAGAGACTTAGAAATATAAGTCTTCCAGTCTTATTAAATGAAATAGAAAGCAAAAATATATAGTTTAACACCTTAAGACAAGAGTTGCATGAAAAATTTGAAGAAATATCTGATTGAGAAGAAAGAATACATGTTTTAAGATAAAACAATGTCACTAAAAAATTAATATAATATTAAAAAAAAACTAAACCACCAAAGGGAAAGATAATTTATCTTTGGAATCAGTTTCCCTAGCAATCATGATTCAAGCAAATTGTTTCATGCTAAAATATGACTTGAAATGAGAAAAGTTTGAAAAAATTTATACTCATTATTTGTGAAACCGCCTCCACACATTCTCGAAAAAAACTTAAAAGAACATAACCACGACCTCTCATGAGTGTGTCATGGTGCTCATGCTCCACATTAGATTCTTTGCACCTGAGATCCACTACTGAATATGAATTGTCAATACTGGGAGGCCTCTTTAGCAAAATAGGCATATTAGACAAATGATCATATGGCTTCATTAACAAAAGTTCTAGGAAGCTAAAGGAGGCAACATCTAGGACCACCCTTGCAGCTGTGATTACTGCTACAATAATGCATGAGTTTTTGAACATATTTTTGCAACTTGGCGGGTTGCAAGAATCCCATAAAGGAAAAATCGGAGACAGTCTAATTTCAAATGAATTCAGCAGAGCCATAGCTGACCTAATTTTGACCTTGTTCGAGGCTCTAGAGAAGATTCATGTAGAATTTTATGTTTTGATATCTAACATGCCCCATTGTCAATGAATATTTTGATATCTCACACAAACTCAAAAATTCATAGAAAAAAAAATAAGTTGATAGAAGCTTCCAGTCTTAGTGAACTTTCCATAGATTACACAAGCTGAAAAAAAGACAGTCGAAGCTCACCATAAGCTTCATTGGAAATTCAAGAAGTCCACCACAATATTCTTTGCAAAGTCAAGATGTATGCTAATGAATAGTAAATAAGAAATAAAAACTAGAAATGAAGATGCCCATATTCAACACATTTAAGGTGATGTAAATCATAAAAATGGACTTGCAAATTGCATGTATAAAGTTCTAGTGTCTTTGTTGATAACAATGGTAATAAAGGTCACATGAAGCACTCAGGCATGTATTTTATGCTAGTAAACTAGAAGCTATCCATTAACATTCCGAATACATAGTAGTTCCTACAGCTGAAGTAATTCACATTTGTGTCTTCTTGGGAAAAGGAAATGTTACAAAGTATGTTCAGTCAAAATAATCCAAGCAACACGACTATGCAAAGAATGGGAATCAATAGATATCTCACTCTTACAATAGTTGACTGATTGTGTTTGTCAAGTGAAGATTGGCCATCTTTTGAGAGTACCAAGTTACAAGGTACAAAAAGAATTTTAACAAAAATTTATTCAAAAAAACAAAATGAAACTATTTTTCCTCCATCCGCAAGAAATCAACCTTTCATGCTCTGAAATTAGTATCACTAAATGTTAGTTTTAGGGCGCATCAATTCTCTCTTACAAATAGTATGAGGCCATGAATAGAACATAAATGATCATATGAGACATGGATTAAAAAAAAAATTGGTAGTGTATCAACCATAAATTTATGCTAGAAGGGGAAGTCAAAGTCATTAATAGAAGACCTATATCTATTAGAAATAAAATGCAAACCCATCAAGACACTCCTATAGCAATAGGTTAATATTTGGGGCATTGAAAATATTTTTTTTAGAACCACTAAGTTAGTTCTATGGATGAGAACAGATGTTGGTAACATGAGCAAATTTGGGCAGCAACAAACCCTCAATCTCCATACTTTGTAATAGTAACTAGGCCTCTCTTTTGGAAATTACATGGTACACAGGATAGAAAATTGACCTCAAATAACAGATCTATGTTCATTCCAAAATGAAATCATATCATTTTCAAGCACTATACAGTTTATGAACTCCATGACTAAGAGGTATGGGGCTTGGGCATGAGAAAACTATCAAAATGGATTAAAAATGATGGAAGAATGAAGTTTGGGAAGTCTTTAGGCCTCAATAAATAGTAACCATTCCTCAGTTTCGAAGTTGAGCACAAGCCAGGAATGTTTCTACTACTTGTTTAAGGTTATTAAAAAATTCCAAGCCAACCTATCAAAACAAACAAAAGTTGTAGAAAGAAAGGTTGATGCATCAAAGAGTGTTCTCAGTCAAATAAATAGTGGATGGGACATGGATGTTTTACTCATGTTTTAATCTGAGATTGTATGATGTATAAATTGCATAGTGGTTAGTACATAGCACTGAAGAAGAAATTGTCAATTTTATTTAACTCTAGTTGTTATAGTATTAAAAAATTAAAACCATATCCTTGAGATTCCATGAAATTTAGACTTAGATGTCAATCCTGTGTGTAAAAAGGAGAAGATGGTTATGTTTATGTTCAAATATTCCCTAAACATATGCTTGATACAAAAGGGATTGTTGAATATGCAAAGTGGTTGCAAGTGGATACACAAAAGATTCAATCACTATAATATCTACATTAAGATTCCAACAAACATACTCAGTTAGTTTTATGATTGGATGAGTTCTATTGAGCTATATAAATCTACACCAAAACAATCGACTGAAAAATATTCAGAATTTCCTATCATATTTGTGGAATTCTGGTGAAAATATTGTTCTAGGGATATTACCTTTTTCAAGAGAGATGTTTAAATGAGATCTATTTTTTTGAAGGGAATGGGTCATGCAATTACAACCAATCTGAGCTGTGAACCATCATTTTTAACATAGTTTGGAGATGTTGTCATTTTCTATGGGGACTAAAACTTTGAGAAAATAGGATGTTGTCACCTGCTTCAAATTTTCACAAGATATAGTTGGCCCTTTAACGAGACTCGAACACAATATGTAGTTGGTCCTTTAACAAGACTCAAATTTGTTTACATGGACAGAAGAAGATGCATTCAACATTGCAAATCCTCTGCTCATATCAGTATGTCACTTTTCATTTAGCATAAATTAGGAATTAAACATTTAATGTTCTAGAAGCGAGAAGCGTTACCACCAATATTAACAAACTAGATTCCGAAAAATAGTGTTTACACATCAAACTGACACATCTTACAAAATAAATAGGTGTTCCCACTATACCAAACTCCTTATATAGGTGGTCCACTGGACACAGGACACATATAAACAAATAAGCACATACAGAATAGTTAGGTCTCTTTGGATAATCTCCATATATAATGCAATTTTAAGCACCTTGTTGCAGCTGAAACATTTCCCCAAAATTCAAAAAAAATTGGGACCCTCCTTTAATTTGTTTTAGCTCAGCTTTTTGGTTTTTCTTGATGTTTGTTCAAGGAATATTTTTTATTTTTTATTTTTTTTTACAGTTTGCATTGATTCTTTGCCCGGCCATCAAAAGCATTTGAGACTATGAGTCGGAAATGCGATTAATTGAGCGCCCGCCATTGCGGAGAAGTAACAAGAAGTCGGGTTTGATCCAAGATTTATTTCCTCCGATGTGTTTTATTTGTTTCTCTTATTCGACTACTTGTTGGAATACCTCCGGAATGTATTATCTCTACAGTTTCTGCAGTTGCGGATGATGCATTGCGAAGTTCCCCGACGATTGTTTTATCCTCTTCCGATCCCTGGCGTTTTTTATTCGTAGATCCCTTGGATTTCAGCTTTCATCATTGTAGCTTTGGAAAGCACTATCTTTCTGATGTAGTTTGATTTTTTTTTTCGCGTGGCTGTTATTTTTTGGCCGAAGTCATGTTTGTTTTTACTCCGATTTTTGCTGGTCTGCGGAACTTGGTTTCTTTTATGGTTTTGTCGTTGCAGCTCTCCAACCATCTATTGATACGAAGCCTTAGTCTCATGAGCTCTGATGCGAGATTTGATTTGTTTCTCTGCCAATGCCATTGCGGGTTTCCTGGTTGTTTCATCATCTGCTGTTATGGAGGCGATGTTGACAGGATCACCAATCCCATAGTCCTTTGCCTCCCGATTGATTTTATTTTTTCCTCCCAATTGCATGTTGACTGTGGCATATATAGTGGGGTTGGGGTTTATTGTTTTTTATTGTTATTTTGTGATTTCCCCATGCTATCATTATTGCTTGAGTAGACCAACACATTCCCTGTCGGTACCTCTCTCCTAGGTGGCTCCCTCGTGGAGGTTTACGATTTTTCTCAACCAGTCGCGCAGCACATTGCCAGGTAGGCCCTTATGCCTATTTTTTCTTTTCATTTGAATGGTCAAACTGATTTTTGTTGCCCTTGGTCAGTTTGTTGCCTCTACGGTTAGTAGATACCTAGTTCCTGTTACAGCGCATATATATAATCTATAGATAGTCTGGCAGCCCGGTGGGGGGTGTTTGTGGTTTTGCTTGATGATTTATTTCGCGGCCGTTATGGGTTTGCAGATTGCACTTGACTACTGGGTAAACCGATGCAGACGGCCGTTACGTTATTCGCACCAGTATCCTCCAGTCTGCAAGTGGCCATCTGGGGAGAGCGTTTCATTTGTTTTCTTTCGAGATGCCGAGGTTTTGGTTCCACAGCTTGGTTGCCCTCATTTTTGTGAACCAAGGTCGCAATGTTGAAGTTACTACCCACTCACGATGAGACTGTTCAAACTTGAGTACGAACCCCGAACCAATTTAGGGATTCAGAATGCAATCTATGTGGATTTTGATGCGAGTAGCAGTTTCCTCTTATGTTTTCTTTGAGCGTACAATGATTTAAGTGCACTATCACAATACAATATCCTTCTCCTGGGATTAAGCCTCATATTTTCCTTGGAAAGATTTAGTTCATAGCACTGAGAGGGGGTGTTTGAGATTGTTTTATACTCAGTGAGAGGAGAGGGATATTCTTCGTTTTAGAAAAAGCCATAATATTTTGAGTTGATTCTACAAATAATGATCATGAGATAGTTTTAGCCTTTTGGGCAGATTAATTTTATGCAGGAACTTTTGGTTTGAGTATTGTTTGTTTTACTTTCATAGAGGCAATCATGTTTAGCCTAGACGAGGTAAAATTCTATTACATTTTGTCTCCATTTTTGAATGTTATCAAGGAATATCCCAACAGAACCTAAAAGCAATTTCCGTGTATGACAGGGAAATTATTCAGAATCCAAGATGTCTAAACGGCAGAAGAAGAAGGCTCCCATAGTAGAGGAGGAACCCGAAGTCGAAATGGTTACCAGAGTTGAGTACACCTACGAGGACACCACATGCATAGTTGGTATAGAACCCAAATATAAATGGGGGAGGTTTACAGACTAATAACACACCGGGAGGTACCTGACATAGGTTTTGAGGAGGAAACCATCTATGCCAATATAGAGAGATCTGCATTAATGAAAGTTGCTACTAGACCTGAGCTTTTTCCATGGCCAGAGGTGATTGGGTGGATTAGTCCTAGGGTATATGTAACCACCATGATTCTGGAAAATGTTGATAAATAGGGTTATGGTGCTTATAGCCCTGGGTATGTATCATTGGCCTACCACTTACCAGAAGCACAAGTGTACTTGAATGAAGACGGGCTGAAGGAAATTAAGATGGACCTAGTCGAGACATTAAAGAGAATGTTGGTGCCTGGAAAGAACTTTAGAACTAGGCCGACTGGGGAATATGATATTGCCACTCTAAGAACCCCTTACAGGTTCATTTCCCTGATGCTGAACAGGATTTTCATAAGGGCCCATGGTAAAAGCTTTAAGTTGGAGTGGGTGCCTATCATCTTATATGTGGAAACCCAAGGAATAGTGTTTAGTTGGGAGAACATTGTGTCCAACAGCCTCTCAGCCTGCATTGCTTCAGCATTAAGAGGGGTGTCCCAGAAGAAATCAGAGTTCTACATGAGCTCTATACTAATTTATTGCATACTATGCAACCAACCCTTCCCAAACCTGAGGTGTATCTGGGACCAAGAGAGAACACCAGCCTACTCAGCTTACAAGCCACTGTGGGCACACAAATACCACAGTCACTATAGAGAAGTGTGTGAGCACTTCATCATGCCATTATATACCTTGCTTTTCTTGAAAGAGTGCAACTGCATGTCCGAGGAAGCATTGCAGGTGATTGAAGAATATGCAGACTACTACTTAACTAAGGATGGATTGTATTTCAGAATGTATGGATGCTCCATAGCACCCTCACTACTGCCAAAATATGCCACTGACTATGTAGTCCACAAAGAGGCAGTTAGACAAGTCTTTTTAGATGGCATAGGGATCTTTTTGTTTGAACATAAGAAAGCAGCTTACCCTCCTATACCATTCAGGCTGGGAAGCTATAAATTCACAAGGGTGAAGAAAGCTGAGGAATTTGTGGAGGAATTGGGGAAATTCCATTTTGGGGAAATGAATTTCCACAGGAATGATTCCTGAAATAAAGTGGTAGAGCAATGCAGGGAGGCAAATGTACATTTTGAATACACAAGCCACTAGGATAGAGAGGAATCCATTTTCCGTAGTGCAGAAAATATAATGGCCTTAAGAAGAAGATTTAAAAGGAAAATCACTACCAAAGGCGGGAAAGGAAAGGATGGGCAGGGAAAGGCAGGGGACGAAGAAACTAGAAAAACAAATGAAGATGCTAGGAGACTAGCACACGAAGCCAAAAGCTGGCTCAAATATGAGGAGGAAGAAAAGAGAAGAACTGAACAAGAAGTAGCTAGAAAGGTAGAAGAAGCTACCCTGAGTGAAGAGGAGGAAAAGAAAAGAAAGATGGACGAGGAGCTGAAGAAGCAGGAGGCAAAAAGGATAAAAATGACAGGGGTAGTGACAGAAAAATCAGCTTTCGATCCTGTAGATAGTCAGGCTCAGGACTTGGGTAATCCTGATATTCAAGATCCTGAGGCAGCTGCTGGCAGCACAACAGGACAGGATATGGTCCCTACCCTTAGGATAATCCCTTTTGAACAAAAGAAAGGGGAGGAGGTACCGGATTTCAACACTATCTTTTATGATAAGGAAAGGAAAAGAATAATGAAGAGGACTGAGAGAAAGGTCAAGACTAGGGGGCAGGCGGGTAAAATGATAAATGATAAAACTATAGTATGTGGGACAGACAAGGACCCCAGATTCACCATCAGAGTTGGGGCTGCACTGATCCATGCTTTTGAGGACAATGTAGATCGGATATTGACTGATATTGAACAGTCAAAGAAGTCTGCTGCCCAGCTAAAGGACACCCTGAGAAGAGAGAGAGGAGAGTAGCAGCTTAAAAAGAAAGTTTGAAGACATACAACATGAAATAAAGTCTTCAAAAGCCGAGCTCCAATTCCTCCAAGTTGAGAAGAGATATATAAAGGCTACCCAAATAAGTCTGGAGAAATTGCAGTAGGAATGTCAAGGGTTAAGGATAGAAAAGGATAAGCTGCTAGGAAAGATAGGGGAATTGGAGCTACAGAAGGCTACCTTGGAGGAATCTGAAAGGTAATCTCAGGGGCAGACTACAGAGCTGAGAGAACAGGTTGCCTCATTAATAGCAGCTATAGAAGAGGCCAGGGAACACCAATCAATCTTCAACCTTTCAAGGAGTATGTTCTAGTATATAGGAGCAAGATGCACCAGCTGCAAGTAGCCATAGAGGAAGAAAGGTGCAAGATCTTCCAGGTACACAATCAGCTAGAAGAGATTTTGGAAACCTCTTCAGATTTTGTAGATAGATCGCAAGACATATTAGAAGTCCTGACAGGAAGGATGGTGAGATTGGAAGTGAATGAAGAAACCCCTGTAGATCTACCATCAAAAGATCAACATGCCCTAAGGCAAGACTATGATTTACTGGAGCTTTCCATAAACACAGCCCAAGAATTCAAGAAGGTTGTCAAGAAGACAAAGGGGGCTTGTGCAGAGTTCTTCAGGAGACTTTTGATTACTTATAATCACTGCCAAGTTGAGGTTGAACAGAGAATGGATACCTTTCCAGACCACAGCCTGTTTTTGGAGATGTTGCAAAGAAGATATCAAGAAGATGAACAAAGGATACAGCACATCAAAGCCATAGACAAGCAAACCCTGAGGAATGAAGTAGCCCATTCCACGATTAGTGTGCAGTTGTTAGAGGACCAACTTCGCCTGAGCGCAACCATAATAGAAGTAATAATAAATTAGGCTGCTAAATTTGAAATAAATATTCATTTCTTAGAACCTTCTGAGTTCGAAAGCATTGCCTTAGAGGCTTCAGCGTGGAAGAAGTTCTTGAATAGTCAAGCAGGACCCTCCTCATAAGCACTTCATTTTATTGTAACATATTGTAAATTCTGTAAGCACTTAATGAAAGAAAAATGTGGGAGGTGAAGAGTTGGGGAATCCCAAGAGTCATTCATGGGAAGCCCAACAGTTTTGTTCTTTTTGTATAAATATAGAATATTTAGATAATAGAGGGACTTTTTCCCAGTGAGATTTGTGAAGACATATTGTAAGAAGAACTATTTCCTTTTGCAATAGATAATTATAGTTTTCCTGTTGGAGAAAGCTTGGTGGAATGTTCAAATGTTGTGCTATGGATTTGTTGAAGAGGAACTGTTTTGTTTTTAGCTTTGTGTCCATTAACTGTGAGATCGTTCTAACTCATTGAACCTATGTTCTTGTATGAGTGATCTCTGGTTTATTTCATGAAAATTTCCACTATGAGTAATGAATGTTGTTCATAAACAATTGGCTATCTGGTTGTTCAAATATCTTTGATTGTTCATGTGTTTGAAAGAAGTATCAACTATCTGTGATTTTTCATACTGCATGTACAAAATACATTACTCATTAACAACTGATAATATTGCTCCCTAGGGATAGGTTAGGTAGTTAGTTTTAATTCCTTGCTATGTGTGATTTAGATGCAATAGAGTCTACGACGAGAGGTAAGAACCTGCGCATGACATTGTGACCACTCCTTGCATTCTCAATTAATCTACATTTTTAGATAGGCACTTGCATGTCATACTAAAAACTATAAAAAAAAAACACACAAAAATATACGCGGTAGACTGGGTTGCAACCAGTAAAGCCTTTTATTTTTGTTACTTGACCTATGGTAGCCGAACCGCAAACCGGATGGATTACCTACACCAAATAGTCATGGGCTAGTTGGGAACATTGGTTGGGGAGAATCCCTTGCTGTTGTTTCCTGTGAATTTCCAGGCCTCAAGACACCTATATCGTAAGCCTTATCCAATTGGGTCCACTTACACAATATCCAACAACAATAAAATAACTTATACATGTTTGTATGCAGCATAATAGTTTAGAAGTTGCATAGTTGACTGGAGACCACACCAATATTTGAAAATTATACAAAAAATAGAGTTGTAAAAGTTCAGGTGGAAGAAGAAAATTTACGAATATCATTTGTATTCCAACCCTTTAAATGTTACCCGAGCTTCTATTGCTTCAAGAAAAACAACCTGTAATTGTGAATCAAGCCAAAAAACATTGAAGTTGAACTGTGATTTGCGAAAAATGTTAACCCTGAATGATTCCTTGAGAAATAACGAAATTTTGTAGGGACTAATTGGGTCAAAATCTATAGGAAATGGATGGAAAGCCATATGTCCCACTTCCTAGTCAAATTCAATTAGAAATAAAGAGGGATTGAAGGAATTTAGGGAATTTTTCCTGAAAAAATGGTTGAGCTGAGGATCCCAATCAAAATTTGGTAGAAATTAGGGGGTGAGTAGAGGATCCCACTAGTTCTGTGGTAGAGATATGGGGTGAGAAGATGATCCCCCAAAAATTTTCGATAGAAATCAGGGGTGGACAACATATTTTGGCAGAAATTTGGAGGGTGAATTCCAATTTTGGAGATTTCTACCATAAATATAATATGTCTATTTAGGATAAATGAATTATTTTATAAATAATTAGTGGACGAATTAAATATTTTATCAAAAAATGTTTTAATATACATAATTTTCCCATGAAAAAAACCTAAACTCTTTCAAACTCGCCCATGGGCTATATTTCACCCCTAAAATCATCCTTGCACGATACTACAGAAAAATTATCAAAGGATATGTAGAGGTGACTGCTTCGATGGAGAAATTATTGAAGGAAGATGTTAAGTTCCAATGGATGGAAAATTTCCAAGAGAGTTTAGACACTTTAAATAAAAAGATGGTTACAGTTCCCATACTTGTAATTCTAGACTAGAAAAAGGAAATTCATGTACATGTCAATGCATCATCTATTGTGCTCGGCCTGGTACTAGCACAGCCTGGTGAAGGGTCAAGAATCAATTGATCATCCAATTTCCTTCTCTAGGAGAAAACTATCAACATTAGAGAAGAACTATACCACGACGGAAAGAGAAGGATTACCTATGGTATACGCTCAGTAGAATTTCAGACACTACTTACTGGGTGGACATTTTAAGATGTACACAGATCACTCAGCACTGAAATACCTAGTAAATAAGATAGTGTTGGGGGTGGGGGGGGTGTATTTGTTAGTGGCTTCTCCTTTTTCAAGAATTTGAAGTTGAAGTCATTGTTAAACCCATTCGATTGTATTCAAGACCATACCACCTATCGAGGATTGACAGTGGCAATGAACCTGGTAACCTTGATAAAATTCTCCTTGATACACAACTATTTGCTATAACAGTGTTTGATAATCAATACAGAGACATCATACAATTTTTAAGTATGGGTTATGCACCAGTTGAATTTACTACCGGGAAAAAGAAAAATTTAGTTGTATGAGTTGCATACTTCCAGTTGATCATTGGACAATTATATAAAATTTCCCCTAATGAGATTCTATGTCATTATGTCTTGGAACATGAGCAACCGATGATACTAAATGAAGTGCATGCTGGTTTCACAGGAGGACACTTTGCTGGAAAAGATATAGTGCATAAGATATTGGAAGTGGGATTGTGGTGGCCTACCATTCATGCAGATGGCTGAGAATACTGTCAAAGTTGTGATGTCTTTCAAATAACTAGAAAGCCATCATGACGAGATGAAATTCCATTGGTACCACAAATAAATATGTAGGCATTCGATAAATGGGTCATTGATTTTGTGGGTCCTATTAGTCCAACAAGGAAGCACATAGGTGCTAGATATATAATTACTATGAACGATTGCATAACAAGATGGGATGAAGTAGCACCAGTAAAATATTAAACTGCTGCTAAATTTTTATTTGAAAATGTTGTGACTAGATTTGGTTGCCTGAAAATTTTGATATGCGACCAAGGCACACATTTTCTCAACCAGTTGATTGAGGAACTAACGGAAGAATTCTAGATCCAACATAGAAAGACAATGCCATATCACCCTCAAGTGAACGGTGTTGTCAAAGTATTTAACAAAATTTTGGAGAATGCGTTGACAAAGATTTACAATGTCCAAAGAGATGACTGGGATCAGAAAATTCCACAGTATTGTGAGAATATCACACAACCTATCAGACGTTTACTAGTTGAACTCCATTTCGCTTGGTATATGGAAAAGAAGCTATGATTCCCATGGAGTACACTATACCCTTCCTAAGGATTGTTGCGATAATGGAGATGAAATTTTTTTGTGCTATCGAGGAAATATTGTTGCAACTGATATAGTTGGAAGAAGATCATTTTTTTGTAGGATATCATCAAAACATAGAGAATAAGTGACATAAATTATGGAACGACTGCCACATCAAAAACAAGCAATTCTAGGTTGAAGGACTTGTGCTTCTGTATGATAGAAAAATTTTCAAGCATCCAAGTAACCTAAAAACACACTGGTTAGGACCATATATTGTGGCACATATCATTGACGGAGGTGCAATGCAATTGCAAAGGTTGTATGTAACACCTATCAAAGGACTAGTAAATAGAAGTCGCCTAAAGACTTATCATGTTAGCCATAACTTGGTTGAATAAAAAAACAAAGACAAAAGACAAAATAAAAGACAAAATAAAAGGGAGAGAAAAATAAAAAGAAAAAACCCTTTGAACAATTTTGTTTTAATCGTAGAAAAACAGTTATCAAAAGGAAAAAGAAAAGACCTTCGTAGATTGCCAGTATGTCGTCGATAAAGAAAAATTGTCATAGACTCTTTATCTGTCGTAAGAGGGAAAAAAAGAAGGTGAATACAACCTTTCTGTCGCAAGAAAAGGAATATGTCGAAGGATGGATATCAGTCACAGGAACAACGGTGTTGTCACCAGATGAATTTAAGTCACTAAAAGGGAATATGAACATCATTAATTTGAAAATACTGAGATATTTTGGTGACGTACTTTCTAGGTCACTTCATTTATGATTGCATCATAACTACCACTGATGTGACATGGAAGTGTTGGTTTCCTTGTAATAATTTGGATGATTACCCATGTGAGGGACATGAAAATACCTTTCCATTGATTGGTTATGCATGTGAAGGATTAACTGATTGAATGGGAAGGCGTTATCAATCTTTGTTCCTAAGTTTCATTTCATTTTGCTACATTTGAGAAGATAATTTTTTTTATGCAACTACAAGAGACGAACTTGGTTTCCCATGGAGCATGGTTATTTCAATTTTCATTGCAAGAACAGTTGAATATTATGAACTCATGACTGCATCACCCTTACTAATTATTGAAGACACTACTAGATATGTTCCATCACAAGAAGGGGCTGCCCAGGAAACTAAACAAATTCCAATCACCCTTGAAGTAAGGTTATGACCCAACCCACCTAGTTCCTCAACGAAGAAACATTTTGGTACCCACAAGAATAAAGTCATCTCATTACTAATGATGGAAGATGAATAAGCAACGATTGAAATTCAGCTACCAAATGATATTCCACCTAAACCGCTAGACACACTGATGAGTAGACCCACCAGAATACAAAGTATCCATTAGTAAAATCCACCTATCCAAACTAGAGTTCATATAACTATGAACAACAATGAAATCCTACAACATCGCCATCAACTATACAAGAAGTACAAAGATATATTTGGTAATGATTACTTCAACGAAGAATATGAGATGGCATATTTCATTGACGACAAAGAAGAATTTGATGAAAAAATTATTTCTGTGCAAAGGAAGAAGTCAAAGAAAAGAATGTCCAGGAAGTAACATGGGATTTCTTCTTCAATTGTCCAAGAAGTTTAGGATATAATTAGTGATGTCAATAAGATTTTCTCCCTTGTCATTCCTACCTCTCTAATGCAATAATGCTTCAAACCAAGAAAGAAGGATAATAGAAGAAGAAGCTAAGAAGAAGATAGAAGAGGAAAAGGCACTATGTGCCTAGGTGGTCGAACAAGTTTCTCATACTTGGGAAGCATTGATCAATGATGAGGAGCTAGAAAAATTCATAGAGAAGTTGTGCACTGCTGAGACAGAAGAAAATCAGTTGAAGAATGAAGTGAAGAAGTTTCCCTTACCTGAGAAAATAGATAAAGGCTACTACAATAAAATAAAATAAATTCAACAGCAAGTCGCACCACTGGGAACTCAAAAACAACAAAGAACTGACAAATTTGTAGAGTTTCAAGCCAAAGAAAAAAGAGTTACATGAATCATTCAATCTATACATCAGAAGGTGCAACGAGAGACAAATGAGATAGTGAAAATATTTCAAGATTTTCAAATCAAAGTCATCACAACAACAAAAGTTTTGGAGTAGCGAAGCATGGCTCAGGATGATCCATAGGTGAGTGTTGGGGGCATGTTAGTCCTAGGAGAAGATAGGAAAATTTTAGTTAGAATTATAATCGGAATGTGAAGAGTTTGGTCTAAGGACAGAGGAAGTTGTGATACTGGAAGAGATAAGATAGAAGAAGTAGCGGTAGAAGGGAAGCTATGAAAAAAGTATTTGTGAATAAAAAGACTACGATAGAAGGGAACAATGCAACAAGATCATTCACGAAGGAAGGAACCATGATAGACATAATGCAATAGCTGAAAAGGACAACTCAAGAGATCATGGGTAAGAAGTCACCTAGAGACATGCTTGATTTGGGGAGTAAAAATATATTTGTATTTAGGGTTGATAGTTCCTACTCACAGTTGTAATAGGAATGTATGAGAATAGTAATGACAAGATGTACGCTAATATAATTAATTTGGTTGATAATGACATGTAAATAGTCTATAAAAGGAAAGACCCAAGTTGTATGTGGGTTACTTCCTAGTATGTTAGTTGTGTTTTTTACTTCCAATTTAGTATGTGTTTGAAGGTAGATTCAAAGAGAAGAGTGAGTCAATCCAAGCTGCATGTGGATATACAGTACTAGAGTCATAGAGAAGATTTAGTTGATCCAGGACATGTGTGGACAAAAATAGAGTGAAGGAGGGAACACTTTGGAGATCTACGACTAGAGAGCATGAGAGGAGAGATAAGTATGTATAGGGTGTAGAAGAATATCTAGAACAGAGTCTGCAAGCTATGTGCATATATGAAAGGTTCATATATTTCTCATGCCACATGAAGAGAGCCTTTGTGGTTTTTCCTAGATGGGTTTCCACGTTAAATATTTTGTTAATGTGTATTAGATGAATTTATTTGTGTCAAGTGAATGTATGTTGTGCATAAGTTTTTATGTATTTTCTTATAAATAGTTGTTGTATGCATTTGTCACACTATTGCTAGTTGGAATAGATAATAAAGCATTATATCGACTCTCATAGTCTTTGTCAATGGATAAGTAGAGGAATATCTTGACTGTGCATAATAAATATAAGTAAGACACCCACCACCTTTGGTCGAGCGAGTTGGAAAGGTGTTGGGAGATGAGAAATCCCCACCCAACTGTATAAACTTGGTTTTGGAAGTTACCCATAAGAGATATCTTAGGTGAGACTACATATGCATCGCAAGTGTTGCCGATTGATCCTTTCTTTGTCAGGTCGATATTTTTGGATTTGTTGTCGTACAAAGAAGGTATGAATCTAGTTCGAAGGGACAAATGCAAATATTTGGTGTTTATCCCTTTGACCCAGGTTCAGACCTTCTTTGTACAACAAAAAATCCCAAGATATTGGGAAGACATAGTAAGGCTCAATCAGTAGCACCTATGACGCAGATGCGGTATCACCCAAGATATCTCTTATGACTAAATTCTAGAACCAGGTTTCTACAATTGGGTGGGGATTTCTCCTCTCACGACACCATATGAAGTCGCTCGACTGAAGCTAATGGATGTCTTACTTGTACTTATTATTCACATTCAATATATTATTCTACTTATCCGTTGACAAAGATTACAATAGTCAATCTAATTCCTTAGTAACAATTCCAACTAGCAATAGTGCGACAGATGCATACAAGAACTATTTATAAGCAAATACATAAACACTTATTCAAAGCATACATTCATGCAACAACAACACATTCATCAGATACATACTGATATGGTATTTAATGTGGAAACCCATATGAGAAAATCCATAAAGGTGCTCTTCATCTAGCATGAGAAATATATGGCACCTTTCATCTGCCACTCGGCTTGCAGACTCCGTTCTAGATATTCTTCTACACTCTATATAGAATTATCTCTCCTCTCATGCTCTCTAGTATCTGGTGTCGTAAGTTTTCCTTTCGTTAACTCTATTGTCGATCTACACACATCATGGGTCAACTCATTCTTATCTGCAAATCTTTGACTCTTCAACTCTTCTAACAAATATAGACCAGCTGATTGACTAGGAAGTAACCTGCATACAAATTTGGTTCTTCCTTTTATAGACCCTTTACATGTCATTATCAGTCGACTTCATTCTTTTAGCCGAGAAGTTGTCATTCCTATTCTCGTTCATTTCCATTACAACTGTCAGTAGGCACTATCGGCCCAAAATACAAAGATGCTTTATTCCTTGAATCACGTGTGAATATAGATTACTGCATATCCATGATCTCTCGAGATGTCCCTTTTAGCCACTACTAGCCATCTATTGTGGTTCCTTCCATCGCGACTGATCTCATCGCATATTTCCTTCTATTCGATGCTTCTTCCTTTGTGGTGCTTCTGTTGTAGCTTCCCTTCTACTGCTACTTCTTATGTCTTATCTCTTCCTTCATCATAGCTTCCTCTATCATGCAACCAAACTCTCTCATTCCAAGAAAATTATAACTGAATTATGCATATCTTCTCCTAGGGACAATAGTTGATTTGGTCACCTTATCTTTATTAGTGATCCATAGTTTTTCCCATGGTATTGTTGTGATGTAATCCTATAAATACCTGACTCTAATAATGAAAAGGAAATCAATATTTCCATTGTGTGTTCCACCATATTTTGCTTCTTGTATTTAATATTTAACATGGTACCAAAGCATATGGCCCGATCCATTCCTTTTCTCTTGGATAATCCTTTTCACATAGTGGAAAGGGCACACACACGGAGGATGTGATCGAAGTCATAACACATCAAGGAATCGGTTGTATTTTTTCTTTTTCTTCTCTCTTGGAGTGCTGACACACCCTTCCTGAAGGAAAAGTGTGTCACTAACCCATTGACACACCCTTCTCGAAGATAAAGTGTGTTGGTGATGTACCTTGTCCAAAGAAAAACTGTGTCAATGACACACCTTGCAGAAGGAAAAGAGTGTCACTAACACCACTGACACACATTTTCCAAGGAAAATTTCCTTGGTGACACACTTTGTCTTAAGGAAAAGAGCGTCAATGACACACCTTGTCCAAAGGAAAAGTGCATCGATCACTCTTCACTTACATGTTTTTTTACTGAAACACCATTCTCACTCCATGTGCTAGCTATACAAGTTGCTTCAACTATTTTAAACAATTCAGAAAAGAAAAAAAGGATCTCTATTTAGTCATACCACCATGGCTAATATTAGCACAAGCACCTCAAATTTGAAGCAGATCTATGGACCTATACTAACCGGTACCAACTATGATTTTTAGTCTATCAAGATGAAGGTGTTTCTCTAGCTCAACAAATGTTGGGATATGGTTGAAACTGAGTTCAAAGAACCTTATACAAATTCTCTGGCCACAATGAGTAATGCCCTAAATAATTTCATAGAAGCTCACCGAGACTAAGATCTCACAGCCAAATGGTTTATCCAAATTCACATTGAGGAGTCCATTTTCCCGTGGATCTCAGGATCTACCAACACACATCAAGTTTGGAATTCGCTCACATCTGCCTATAAGGGAATAGACCAAGTAAAAATGGTAATATTTCTAACTATTCGAATTAAGTTTGAAAGTATAAAAATCAAGGAAACTGAAAATGTAGATCAGTTTATGAGTAGGTTTTTGGGCATTGTAACCCAATTACAAATCTATGGTGGACCTCTAGAACAAAAGGTAGTTGTTCAAAAGATTCTAAGGTGTCTCACCAAGAAATTTTCTATTGTAGTGACCTCCATAGAAGAAGAAAAATATCTGTCTCAGTTCACCCTAGAATAATTAACTAGATCCCTTATATCTCATGAAGCTTGACTCAATCAAGAAGAAGAGTCATTGACCAATTCTTTCAACACCCAAGCTTCCTCAGCAGAGGAGGACGAGGTAGAGGAAATAGAGGTCGAGGGCCTCCTTATATAGAGGACAAAACCAATAATGAACATTCAAATCACTCAGAGCACTCTCACAACTCTCATATCCATAGGGGGGTAGGAAAGAGATGGACCAATAATCCTCAATATTCAGTGTAACTACTACAAGAAGTATGGCCACTATGAATGAGAATGCAAAAAGAAGCAAGCAAACCAGAATGGTGGCAGAGCCAATGTCTCTAAAGAAGAAGAAGGACCACTAAAGGTTATGTTCCTCTCCTATCAAGCAATTGAAGACAATTGCAGCTTAGATTTATGGATACTAGATAGTAGTTGCAACAATCTCATGAAAAGTAACAAGACACTTTTCTCTTGTGTGGATTCCTCTGTTGTCATGAATATCAAGATAGGAGATGACTTTCTAGTTCACGTAAAAGGAAAAGGCGTTTCTCATGTATTTGCAAATCAAAATGAAAAGAAGTTTATTCATGAGGTTTTATATGTACCACATCTTAATGTCAATCTCATCAGTATTGGTCAATTACTTCAGAACAAGTATGATCTTCGATTTTTTCTACATATTGTGTGTCATTTATGATTCATGGATCCTGATAGCTAAAGTTGAAATGACCAAGAACATAATATTTCCTCTCAGTCTCAAAAGTGTCAACCTTCCATAATTGGTATCACATATTGTCTCTAGTCTAGATGAAACTTGGTTACGGCACTTTCAATTATGTCATCTTCCCTTCAAGATTCTCGATATCCTACAAAAACAGTCCATGGTTAAGGGGTTACCAATTTTACATGACCAATCCAGCTCCTGTGAGGATTGTATCATTGGAAAACATCAAAGAGACAACTTTCCCACTTCCACCTCTTGAGATAAATAACATCTTGAAATAGTTCATACGGACGTTAGTGGACCCATGCAAACTCAATCCACAGGAGGAAACTTTTATTTTATGACATTTATTGATGGTTTTAGCAGGAAAATATAGGTTTATTTCCTCAAGAACAAATCAAAGACCTTCTCTAGGTTCAAAGAGTTGAAAGTCCTAACTAAGAAGCAGCATGGAAAGTTCATAAAAGTGAGAAGGTCAGATGGTGGAGGTGAATATGACTCACATAAGTTTATATATTTCTGCAAGCATCATGGCATCCAGATACATTTCACCACCTGATACACTCCACAACATAATGGAGTTTCTGAATGAAAGAACCACCATGATGAACATGACCCATTGCATGCTGTCACACAAGAAGCTATAAAATGAGTATTGGGATGAAGCTATTGTATGCTCATCTACTTGCTCAACTAGTCACCCACAGTGAGTGTCTAGGACAAGATTCATGAAGAAGCCTAGAGTAGCACTAAGACTAGTGTTGCACATCTACGAGTTTGTTGTTCTACTGCATTTTCTCATGTACCTGATGAAATTAGAAGAAAGATGGATATAAAGAAGAATGAGCGATGCATTTTCACTGGTTAGAATGAACAACACAAGGATTACAAGTTGTATAATCTTGTCACCAAAAGATTGTGGTGAGAAGATATGTGAAGTTCCTTGAAGACAAATGATAGAGTGATCCTTCATACATACAACAAGAAGAAATTTTAGATTTGTCAGATCTACCTATCAAACTTCCAATATTGGAAGTACAACAATAAGAAGAAACACCAATAGACAGTCCATCTCAGAACTAGAAAACTAGAATTTTGAGAGAGTTATATGAGCAGACTCTTGTTATTGATGGGAAACTTCAATATGCTCTGTTTTTCTATCAACCCACATCTTTTGATGAAGCAGTAAAGGATACACAATGGGTACAAGAAATGAATGAAGGGATTGATGTTATTGAAAAAAATATACTTGGGATCTTGTTGATATCACTGCAGACAAAACCAACATTAGAGTCAAATGAGTCTATAAGACCAAACTGAATGAAAAAGGAGAGCTTAAAAAACACAAGGAAAGGTTGGTTGCTAAAGGATATGCACAACAATATGGTGTAGATTGTGATGAAACCTTTTCTCCTATAGCAAGAATGGATACCATCAGATTTGTACTTGCCATTGTAGCACAAAATTAGTGGCTTATTTATCAATTGGATGTGAAATTTGCCTTTCTCAATGGTATTCTTGAAGAAGAAGTTTATGTAGACCACCCACCTGGATATATTGTCAAAGGTCGTGAAAACAAAGTGTTTGAGCTGAAAAATGCCTTGTATGGTCTAAAACAAGCTCCACAAGCTTGGTATAGTAGGATTGACTCCTATCTCATCAACAATGGATTCAACAGAAGCAACAATGAGCTCAACAAGGTAAAATGTTGATTGTATGTCTTTATGTTGATGACATGATTTACAGTGGTGATTTAATGCTTGAAGAATTGAGGAGAGTCCTGAAAAAGGAATTTGAAGTGACTGATCTAGGTCTGATGAAGTACTTCCTTGGTCTGGAAATTACTCAAACTCATCAAGGTATTTTATTTGATATTTTACAGAGATTCAGAATGGATAAATGTAAACCAGTAGAAACCTCCATTAGTATTGACCCATGGTATTGTTGTGATGTAATCCTATAAATACTTTATTTATAACGCAATCGCTCACGTTCACTTACAACTCTTTTGTTTTTCCCCTTTTTATGAAGACTCTAATAATGAAAAGGAAATCATTATGCCCATTATGTGTTCCACCCCATTATGTGTTCCACCATCCTGCTCTAACATGCTGGCACTTTTTATCATATTAAATATTGGTTGAATAACACTTTAATTTATATATATATATATATATATATATATATATATATATAGGTTTAACCTCCACACATTGACTTTAATGACTTTAGTGAAGTCCTATGAGACACCACCTAATAAATACCATTAAGCAAATATAAGGCACTTCTACTACATCTTAGGATCAAATACCTTGTTAAAAACTCCAACTAACACATGTAAACTCAAATATAAAACACTTGGACATAGAACTAAGACCACTTGAAACCCTAGTGAAGTGTCTTTGCCATTCAACGTCCTGCATAGCTCTCGGTAGAGAATTGTCCTAGAATTATTTAATAGTAAAATTTTACCTTTTTCCACAATCAAGTAAAAATTTAATTTCTTTCATTATTTTAATTAATATGGCCTGCGAAACCTAAAATTAAATATTGTGATCTCTATTGCCCAAGGTCTGGAACTTCATTTCGAAATATCGAGATCTTAGGTGATCTGTCCATTAAATAATAGTTTTATGCACAAGTAGACTGACATTCAATGTTGCTTAATTCAATTATTGTAGGGACTATCACCAGATGGCCATGTTGCTCATTTCAATGCTAAACAGTGTTTTTCAAGAACTGAGCCGGATATTGACTCACCATTTAAAACTAGGAAGGCGGTGGAAGCTAATTGTTATTATTCTTTTTGTTTTACTCACACAAATAGGTTAGACACACAGCCTCTGCATCATGCAACAGTCAATGTTGGCGCATCATGCAATAGGAACCATACTTACTTAAAAGTGTATAAATGTTGGCGAATATTACCAATTCTTAAAACACCAACTATAAAATTATTGGCGATAATTTTCAAAAAATATTTTAATTTCCAAGGATTTTATATCGTTTATATAATAATTTGGCGATTTTTAGGGTGAAAACATTTTACCCCATCAAAATTGGGCGAAACAGAAACAGGGCTTCAAAAAATGCAAAATGGCGAATCTTTTTTGGGAGAAAAACATGGAAAAATAGCCCATTGGGCTAAAATTCGCCCCTAAAATTATCCCTGACAGTCATGTAATGTTATTTAGTGTTTCCACTCCACTCTAAAAGTTTAGAATGTTCTGTGGTCTTCAACATATTTAAAATTGGAAAGGCGGTGGCTAATTGTTATTGTATTTGTCTTACTCTGGCAAATAGGTTAGCAACATTTGTTTAGCATTATATAGAGTTTCTATTCTAAAAATTTAATACGATCTGTTCTCTTCCACTATTCTAGTTATTTACTCATATTATTATTATTATTCCTGAGCGAACAGGCGCACAACCAAGCATGGACTTTGTTTCCATAAATTATTGGCGTTCCCTCGAAGAATCAAATGTTTTGAAAGTATGTCCTACGCGTTTTACGTCCATTCCATATGGTTTTTTTCGCCTTCTTTGTCAACTCTCTGATTTGTTTTGATTTTATAACAACAATCATATTTCTGTTCCATTGTTAGGTAGCCACGTAATTTATTTTGTGTCATTTTCTTTATGTTTTTTAAAAATAGTGTAACCTTTTCTAGATTTCAATTCACATTTATTCTCTCTCCCATATATTAAATGTTTATGTCACTGCAATGCATAATTATTGTTACTGCAATTATATCAATAGACGATTTTATTTGAGATTTGGGGTGGATTATTGTTTATGCTTTTTATCTAGGGATGAGGATAAGACAAGTGTATCAATGCATGGATAACTCATAACTGATAAATAGATAACCAATCGTTCATGGCAGATAACTAGAAGAATGTGAGATAAAAGAAAAAAGAATATAAAAAATAAGTGATAGTTGATAAATGGTTGATAAATAGATAATAAGAAGAATGTTGGTGATAACATACTTGTTTAACAAAAAAAATATGAGGAACACTTTTTTTTCCAAGGTGTCTTCCATTCCATAACTATCTCTCAACCATTTGATCCCTATCGACATGATCGAGCCACAAACTATGTGGGTGTGCTAGTCTTAACCATTTAAAATTTGAAACTAGTATAATGGGTTGAATTCAGTCTCTCAATATGTTGAAATTATGTTGTTGATTATTTAAATTGTAATTTTGATTGCAAAAATGGATTCAATATCTTCGATCACCTTGATTCAGATTATGCTATCGTAACAAGCCAAAAGTGTCTTTAATTTTTGAAAAATATATACAGTCTATGGAAATAAAATGGCGTGTTTTATTTTACTCATTAATCTTATTCTTTTTAATTATATAAAAAAATATTATTGAACATTATCATAATATAGAACAAAATATTAAAGAATTTTATTAATTTAAAACCAACCAATAACATGTTTAAAGTATTTATGTGGGTTAAAACTATTCTAAATTCATGTTAACCTTTCTTATATGATTTAGAAAGAATATAAAGTATCGACTAAACAAACTTTTCCAATTTTTTTTTTGGTAAAATTTAGTCAACTGATAAAACGAGGAAAGAGAATATGACATTCCAAACTCTAAAGTGCGAGACAAAATAAAGAAAGAAAGTATGGCATTCCAAACTCTAAAGTGCGAGTATGTAGGGAGTAAAAAAGTGCATAATATATTTGCATACTCTAAAACTTTGGTGATATGGGTCGAGCAGTTTTGAAAAAAATTGATAGGAATTTTTTAAAATCCAAGTTACCGCTGTCAAGTTTTAGAATTTTGGATGTTCTATAGGTTTTTGAGGGTCATGACTCCATCCCTACCATCAAAATTGTGATTTAAACAAAGTTAAATTTTGGTTTTTCAAAATTAAAAACACCGGAATTTAGCAAAAATGGTCGTTTGGTTCAAATCGTTGAATATTTAGACGACTCTAAATATATTACCCTAGAATGATTCATCCTTGAAATAATAACATTACTAATTGAGTCTTTCATCCTAATGATGTTTGAGAGTAAGGAATTATGTGTATACCTAAGGTAATCAGTACAATCCATTTACGTCATAATCAACTATTTTCTAAACATGGAAAAAATAAACTATTTCTCGATATTAAGGGAATCAAAGAAAAAAAGTCAATACAATCTTCTCCTATGCCTAGAATAGGGTACCTTCATGACCAACATATTGAAATCAAAACATCAACATCATGATAGATAGACAAACTATCCATTCCAACCTACTAATATTGTTCAACACAAAAGGCTTCATAATAGTCCTCCACAAAAGCTACATACCAAAAAATGGGAAAAACTGTAACCTTCACTTGTTCTCTAAAACATCATAAATATAACATAAAACCAATTATAAGAGGAAGGAAACAAATCCATTTAAATATAAGGAATCCTCAACATATTCTTCAAAATACAAAATGCCTTTTCGAGAATCCACAACAGTCTAAGAGAGAAGATCAACCTAGTAGTTATATGTCCTGTAGATATGAGAAATTGAAATGATGGTGAAAGTTGTAAGTAGTTGCTTGATTATTTGACTCCAAGAGTCCAGATATAAAATTTGAAGGTTGTATTTTCCATTGGCCCATTGAACAATAACATGTGAGTCTACAAACACATGTATAGTAGAAATACCATTCATCACTATAAACTAGAGAAAACACCAAAAAACCATCAATTTTTCTTTAGAATTCGACCCAACACCACCTATCATCCATAACTTGAAAAAATGGTATTCATTGATTTTCGGTACCATTCCAAATCCATGAGAGCCAATTTGAGTAGCTCCATCAAAGAAACCAACAACATAATAGAAAACCAAAGAGGGAGATGAACATTGCATATTCTTCTTAGGTGATTCTGTAGAAAAATAATCTATATACATTCTCAAATCACTCATACTACAAACCTGTATATTTGGATCAGAGTCTTAAAACAAATCCCAATTTCTCATTTTCCATAAATCCAAACACACAAAAATAGGAAGGTTTTTATGATTTGAAGCCATCTTCCTCCACCCGATAAAGTTATTTTCAAGACATGGACTACTCCGCCTCAGCTCAATATCCAAGAATTCACAAAGGTCCAGCCATACTAAGATGTTGAATTGGAAAGAAAAAAAAAATACCATCTTTTTTAAAAAGAAAACAATGACCAGGCCCATTCCATCCTCTTCTCACCAAATTGCCCCAAATAAGTAAGCAAATTTCTAAGCATCACCAAAAGAAGCATTTCAATTATACAGGAATATGACAATTCCAAATCTTAACAAAACACCATTTGATTTCATTAGGAAATTGATGCAGGATAGTACTATTATATGCTTCCTTAGCATTCACCACAGGGTATTAACTTAGCAAAACCATGTCATGTAGCGCCTTCGTTCATGGGATATTAAAGAATACCCCTAATTTCACTAGGTAATTTGATAATTACCTACACAAATCCTTTTTTTGAGCCCCCCTCCCAATACATATTTCCAATTAAAAAAAACTTATTTCTATAAAATATTCCCTATTTTTACTAGAAACCCCTTTTTATACCCCCCCATACCCTATTCTCTGCCTCCCTGGTGAAAACATGAAGTTGGGAAACACTTTTGCTTGTTTTTTGACAAAACAAATTGCAAAATTGTATGTTTTTCAACTTCAACCCCTTCAAACCGATATTCTCTTAGGAATTTCACCTTGAAGTAAACACAAATGTTTTAGAGAATTGAATTAGCTACGTACTCATTTTTTTTTTAAATTATCGACATATAGTGGGGAAAATTTGGAGGGCACCAACGAAATATACTTTAAAATTTTAAGTATGAATAATGAGTGACCTTTGTGCCCTCCTTTTTTCTTAGAGATAGTTATTTATTTTAGGAAAATGAAATGTATAATCATAATCTACACTCATTGCAGTTAGGCATGGAATATATGTTTAGGATTTTTGGACTTATATGTTATTTTTCATTATTTATCGAAATAACATATGTACCAAAAATGATGCCTTATTGACACATGGTTTTGTCGTCTCATTTTCTTTCAAATGTGACTCTTATCGAAAAAACTAAAAGCACCCTTTTGAAGATGACACTGCAAGGAACAACCTTGTGATTTTTTTTAAATTTTTTTGCTTCATCTTCATGACGATATTGAATTTTTATTGTCACTGATTTTTAAGTCACTATTTTTTTTAATGATAAAATTTAGAAAAAAAATCGTCAAAAATAGCAATCCTTAAGGAAATTAAATATATATATATATATATGATGAGAAAGTAGATTGAATGATGAATATACTGGTATAAACTTCGACAGGTAATTCTCATTTTTTGCAGTGTTTCAACCTTGCTAAAGTCATACATTTTTGAAAACTGCAGAAATGGTGCTGGAAATGTTGACTAAAAACCTCTCGGCCGAGAGATTTAAATTTTCTCGAGTGAGAGGTATTTTTTCTCGAAAACCCAGAGTTAAGCAAATCTCTCAGCCGAAAGTTACTTTACACTCTCAGATGAAAAAATAAAATATATCTCGACCGAGAGTCTTCTTCGAGAATCTTTTTATGGGCCCACCATTAAACTCTGGTGATTCCAACAGGATTCCAAACTTATCACGCGAGAGGTGTATAAATAATCTCTCATCTGAGAGAATTTCTATCTATCTCGATCCAAAAGTTGTAAACTATGTTTTTAGCGGAGAGTTGGAAGAGCGTGTTTCAGCCGAGAGTTTGCAGAGCATTTTTCCGACAAGAGTTGGCACAACGTGTTTCAGCCGAGAGTTTGCAAAATGTTTTTCCACCGAGAGTTTGAAGAACGTTTTTCAGCCAAGAGTTGGCATAGCGTTTTTCAGCCGAAAGTTGGCAGAGTGGTTTTCAGCCAAGAGTTATTATATCCATATTGTAGCCAGGAATTCACATATCAAAGTTTTCAGATATGCTGAGATTTCGCATTATCCGAGTTCTTCAGGCCACACATTTTTATTTTTATCAAGGTATTTTCTTTAACCCCTGTTTTGGCAGGCTCTTATTTTTTTCATCAAACACCTTCTATGAAAACTAAGACTATGGGGAGATATCCTTCTTGACAAGCCAGAGGATGGTAGTTTCATATTTTTTTTATCATTCAACCATTAATGACAGCAAGCATTTTCTCAAGGCCAACTGAGCCATTTTCCCAACACTTAGTCATTTTCATGACTTTCTGCAAAGTTTATCCTGAAACCCTATTTTGGTAGATCCATATCTTCTTCCTCATGAACCTTCAAGTCGATCTGAATATGTGGATAGGTAGAAAAAACACCCATCTACACAATGACCATATGGTGCAGTAATTTTATTCAACCCACAAGCTATGGCAGTCATTTCCTTGAGTCCACTCAGGAAGATTTGCTACTTTAGTGTAAAAGCAACTTGAACCTCTATTTTGGCAGGCTGTCAATTTTGTTATCAAACACATTCTGTGAAAACTAAGACTATGGAGAGCTATCCTTCTTGACAATCTAGAGCATGGTAGTTTCATATTTTCTTAATCATTCACCCACTAGGTACGACAAGCATTTTCTCAAGGCCACCTAAGCTAGTTTTCCAACACTTAGTCATTTTCAGGACTTTCTCCAAAGTTTATCCTGAAACCTTATTTTGGCAGATCCATAACTTCTTCCTCAGGAACTTTCAAGTCGATCTGAATATGTGGACAGGTAGACAAAACACCTATCTACACAATGACCATATGGTGCGATAATTGTCTTCCACCCACAAACTATGGTAGGCATTTCCTTGAGGCCACTGAGGCAGATTTACTACTTTGGTTTAAAAGCAACTTGAACCCCTGTTTTGGCAGGCTGTTAATTTTTTCATCAAACACCTTATGTTAAAACTAAGAATATGGAGAGATATCCTTCTTAACAATCTAGAGCATGGTAGTTTTAAATTATTTTTATCATTAACCCATTAGGTATTGCGGGAATTTTCCCAAGGCCACTTGCGCCATTTTTCCAACACTTAGTCATTTTCAGGACTTTCTCAAAAATTTATCCTGAAACCCTATTTTGGCAAATCCATAAGTTTTTCATCATACATGCTTAATACAAATTGAGATCATGTTTAGGTAGAAATATCAATAGCGTACAGCTTGACCGTATGTTGCAAGCATTTACTTTAACCTATGATTTAAATATGGTGGGCATTTTCTTGAGACTACTTCTAGGTAATTTTACTTTCTTTGGTGAAAATCCTTGTTTTGGCATGTACCTATAAGTTTTTCATACAATCATGCTTAGCATATTACTCTTGTTAGGTTTGATGTTATCTTTTTTTCAATGTATGTATGTAACTCCCAACTCTCATATATTTTCATGCATTGGATTTTAGGTTTTAATTCCTTGAACATGGGAAATCGAAGGAACTGCGGAAAAAAACATGATCGCACTAGAACTGATGAAGAGGCAAGGAAGGACAAACAACATGAAAAAATGAGAAAGTTAAGAGAAAAAAGAGCAATGGAAAGAAATGTGGAGGCACTTGGCGGTGACGAAGAAATGCAAAATGTGAACCTCGCACATGGTGGTGATGAAGGAATGTAGATTGTCGAGGAACACGTTGATGAAATAAATGAAGAGAATAGAGGAGACGAGGAAATGAAAAACATGGATCAAACTATGGGTAGCGTCGATATTGAGCCCATGATTGGTGAGTAAATAAATTTTGATATATGTTTATAATTTTTACTTAAATATAATATATATAAACTTATATATATGTATACATTTGATTTGAACGAACTCACAATTAGCTAAATTCGTATATTTATTTTTATGCAGGGTCAACATCCAACATACAACATCCTAACACAATTACCAATTCACAAAGATTAATTAGAAGCTGCAACAATATCATCATTAACGATACATTTTTGGAGAATATGGATTCAAGTAAAATTGAAGAAATGGGACCTCCGATGCCTGATCATACAGCTCACTATTTGAAGGTATTTCTGTCATAGAACAAGCTCAATTGTTAAATATGCTTGTAGTGAGGATTTATCCTCACTACAAGGGTAAGAATGGCTCCCTTTTTCCTATAGGGCAGAAGGGTAGGTTCCTACCCTTAGAAAATAGTAAAAAACGGAAGTAAAAATGACAGTAAACAGAGCTGCGAATTGAAACTAAGCTAATCTAAGCAATAACAAGTAAATGGCAGCTATTGTAAACTACATCTAAGAGAAAATGACAGAAAAATAAAAGAGAAGCAATGATGGAGCATTGTTGAACCCCTCTGCACACAGTGGGTTAGGGTTCCACCTCCAAAACCTGCAAAATAAACCTAAGCTACCATGGAGAAAACCTACGAACAATTGTTAATGAAAAATATGCAAATGAAAATATGAGTTAGAAAACAAGATAAGCAAATAAACATAAATAGAAATGAGATTATACCTCACTTAGGTGGAAATGGGCCACCATGCCCTAGCTCATGAGAGCACCTCTCTCTTGGTTGGGAAGCAATGGCTTGGAGAAATGGAGATGGAGGAGAGGGAGAGTGGGTGGTTTGAGAGCAAGAGGTCTCAAAGCATCCACGGGCAGCATAACAATAGGCAAGTGAGGATTGTTTTGAGAGTGACCCCCCATCCTCCTTATATAGTTTTTCCAAGGGGTTTTAGGGTTTTAAGCCCTTGGTCAAGGCTTTAGCCCCTTTTTTGGGCCTTAATCCCCTTCTGCCCTAACTTTAGCCCCTTTCAGGGTTTTATCCCCTTTTTGAGGGCTTTAGCTCCTGGGGGTCTATTTTGGGCTCTATTTTGGGGTTTTTAGCCCTTTTCTTCATCCTTGGGCTCTTTTGGAGGTGTGGGGGTCAAATGGAAGGTCATGGAAGGTCTTATGGAGTGAAATGAGTGTTGTGAGATGGTGTCCTTGGGTGGTGTAGGCCATTGAGAGCTGTGTGGGGGATTTTTTGGGTTAACAAATTGCCCCCTGATGTGTGAGGGCAGGATCTCAACGTATGGCCGACGGACATCATAGGATTTGCTGTCGAGAGGTGGTGCTTCCAGGGCTGGGGCATGGTGGCTTTTGGTTTTATATTAATTTGGTTCCTATCAATGGGTTAGATACAATAAACGTGTGACATGTCTATGGATGAGGCGGGCATTCCCATGCTCATGACAATGTCAAAAGAATCATTTGATCTATGCTCTAAAATACAAGAATCGATCATATACAACTGTTGTTACAATGATGGTTGCCTCTCATGTGAGGCTTAATACAATACTGATATGTTACATTGGACCCATGGAATTCTCTAGGAATGCTATATCTTCATGACTGACGGTCTGCTGGATCTGGAACGGTACATAGCTATATGGACTCGCTAATTGAGAGTCAGAGTCTCTATGGTACAAGTATGCTGTATCAATAATAAAGGTATATCGAAGCACTGCTGAGGCTTCTGAACACTGTCTCCAATGCAACCTGAAAATCACAAGGGACATAACCTGTTTAGGTCCCTTGAGTGGACTCACCAATGTGCTAGATTCGAGTGACATTCGGGGTATTCGATCGAGTACTATGTGGAACAAACCCTGTACAAATCTCAACAGTGCAATGATGGAGTTGAAGTCGAGCACGTGAGAAACAACCATCTCGAGAGGCACTAAGGACTCCTCTCAAGTGATCCAAGGAACTCATCGATGATGTTAATGAAACCAAGGTATAGGGATTTTTGGGTCTATCCTCTGGAATAGGTGTGTTGGCATCGACAGAGGGAGACCTGCCCCTGGTCAAGGCGATGATGATTCCTTGACCAGGGGCGCGAGTGATAATCGAAAGGTGTGAAGCAATCTACGAACTGACTCACTGAATTGGGGGGGAGGGGAGGGAAGGGAAAAACTGAACAGGGGCAGGGGGGAGTGGGAGACTCAAACTTCCTTTGTTTAGAGTATAATGTTAGGGCAGAGTAGGCAGCAAATGAATCTTAAGTCATGGGAATGGGATCATAGCTGTAATACCAGGAATGTCGCTGCAGATGGGAAATACTTGGAGGAGGTGGACAGTTTTGATACTAATGGGATCCAAGGAAGACACATTGCAGAGTACTCTGAACAAAGGCGACCCAAACTGGGGATGATGCCAAACTGTTTTCTATGGGGTGGTGTCTAGGGACACCGCTGTGGTACAATCTCATGGATTTTTGGCGAGCCCGAGAAGGTAAGTGCTCGATGGTGCTTTCAATTTTAGAGAGTTTGGAAGCACGAAGAAGACTCCAGTGGGGGCTCTCTTTCATTGGTAGTCTCCTGTGCCCTAAAAAGGATAAAAGTATAGATAGGATAGCTCTCCCATCCTAGAGGGGATGAGAGACTTCTTTATCGTTGGTAGTCCAATCAGGCCGGAAAAGATTAAACCTATACTGACTAGACGGTCATTCAAATACTTTTACGAGCATGAACGAAACCAAGTTTGCTCGGAAATCTTTTCTTGATGAAATGGCTAGAAAAGAGCTTAACGACAACCGGTGGTGAGCTTTTTCGTAAAGTGTGGCCCCTCTGCCCGAGAAAGCACAAAAATATGCAAAGGGGAACGGCCTTGGCTTGAGTGTTCCAAGTAGGTCCTTTTCATGAAATGGTCTACATGGTCCGCAAAAGGAGGTAAACGAGAAGATGTAGACGCCCTTTCCTATACTTTAGTGAGTGGGAAAGGAAGAAGCTGCGCTCAGTGATCTTTTCATTGTTTTAAGGAGTCAAAAAAGAGCTTAAACAAAACTCCAATGTGGTCAACCGACTGCAGTGGCACGAGCGGTGCTCCACAGGTCATCCACGCAGTATGGACGGAGCAAAAGGCTCTCAAACATACCAATACATGCGTGGGATAGATTGCGGTAGAGGCCTGCGAGACGGTGCGGCAGAGGCACGCAAACTGAGGTGGCTCTTGTACAGAGGTCAGGAGAGCGTGTGTGTGTGTTAATTTGGATGGACTTGACCACTTGCGATGTGAGTACAAGTTAGGAGACATCTATATGCCAAACACGTGCAAGAAAAGAAATCATTTTGTGGACAATGGTCCAGAGGTCCACATGAGGTGCGGTAAAAAGAAAAGACAATCTATGTGTTAAAAATACAAAATAAAAACTAAAATTACATTCCTAAATGGGCAGCGGCCTGAGGACACTTCTATGTCAAATACATGGAATAAAAACAAAGGGTTTTGTGGGCGATGGTCCAAAGATGTCCGCATAAGGTGTGGTGAAAAAGACAATTATAAATACAAAAATTAAAATTATAGTACAATCTTTAACGGGCGGCGGCCCGATCGCTCACATGAGTTGTGACCGAGCAATGTGATATGAGTACTGGTCCGTAGACACTCGCATCGTTATGTCATGGCTCGTGAATCGAGGTGACTAGTGGGAAATGGTCCCAACATTGACTATTTAAACATGAGACAACGGTCTCATAACTAGATAGTATTAATTCTTGCACATGATCTAGGAACTAGGAATCAAAATCATCAAAGAATTATTAACAAATACTCATGAATTGGAAATAACTGGATCCAGAATTGGTATCCTCTATGTATATTTAATAAACAATAAAGGGTTACAATACCAATGCTGAGCAATGGCTTAACTCCATGAAGAATTCGAATACCTAAGGGACAATTCGAATTCAATGAGTGAGTCTAGCTTAACTGACTCTTTGCCATGCAATCTCACTCAGTTAACCACTTGACTAAAACCCTAATTGACTCACCAAACCCTAACTAAAGTCGGAGTGCAATAAATGACTGAATCTCAACTGAAGGAGATCAAACACATGTCATAGCAATCCAACCATCAAGTGCTAGTCCTACATGACTCCAATGAACCCTGATGAAGTTAACTGAAGCTTAACTGACCATCAGAAGTTGGTGGAGGCGCCTTGTTGACTCCAGTTCATTAAATAATAATAAAATAATCATTAAATAATATATTTAATGAATGGAGGAACCTTAACTGACTATAACTGATTGGTTGAACTGATTGTAACCACCAGTTAGTAGTTAGGTGCATTAATGTCACACAGATCACCCCTGGAGTGCTCCAATCAACCTCCTTGACTGTAGGAGAAGGCTAAGTTAGCCTCCTTGACTGTAGGTAGGCGTGGGAGTGACTGGGATGATGGTAATTAATGTTCCACTGATGTCAATTAAACTTAGGATAGTGGTTTAACTAGGCCAATTTGACCAAAATAATGTGTATGATGGTAGATGTCTCCAACAGATAGAGGGCGGAATTCTGAAACCAGTGGTGTGAACGGTGTCTCAAACGGAGTCCGTATGGTCTTGTTATGTCGATCAGAAGAAATTAGGTCAAATGGGGCCTATAAAAGGGGAGGGTCCACATGGTGAAGTGTCATTGTCACTATTCATTGTGGAGTTGGCGAGGTGGGCCCTAATTCTTCATTTGCTGATTTCTCTTGATCCGATTGACGGTTTCACGAGCCGCGACTTGCAGGTAAAAGCTGTCACTAAACCTCTTCATTTTGATGCATTTTTTACTGGATTTGACCACCTAGGGGCCTCCCATGAGTTGTTTGGGGTTTCAAATGCACTAGGTCGCTCATTTTGAAGGGAAAGGTGCACCCTAGGCGCACCTGTTGGGCCATTATGAGCGCCCTGGGTGCTCCTTTTGCTCAATTAAGTGTGCCCTGGCCCTCTTTGGGTGGTTTTTTGATGGTGGGGAGCTCTGATATTAGGGTTTTTTCCTTGTGCAAGATGGTGGAGATCAAATGGAGGGAGAGAGACTGCAAGCCAGTCAGAGATGCATCATTACGAGACGGGGGTGTTAGAGATACACTGGCCCGCTGTGGGTTACTGAAGTTCCTGTGGAGCTTGGGTTTGCTGATGCAAACTCTGATCCGTTTTTGGGATGTTACTGAGGAAGTGTTCCTCTTCCAAGGACAGCATATTGAGATTATGCTAGAGGATGTGTACTTCATTACTAGACTCCCAATATTGGGAGTAGTTGGTGACTTGGCTCCTGTACTGTCTTGAGGGGAGACATTAGAGGATTTATGCAAGCGGCATTGTTACGCTACAACGTATGTGCGTGGTTCTTACATCCTGATGTGTGACATCGAGGAGTTGTCTGCACGGGTGGTGGGGACTTTACTATAGTGCATCTTGGGTTCCACGGGGAGCCACAAGATTTCTCATGGTCAGCTGCAATTAGTCAAGCGTGCCATTGGTGGCACTTATTATGCATGGGGCCAGATGTACTTACAGCCTATTCGACATCAGCTAAACAGGTCGAATACTAGTGGCGCTGGTTTTTGCTTTGGCTCCTTTCTATGTGCTTTCTTCTTTGAGAAAGTACCTACACTTTGTCCTCATCGGGCTGTGGAGGACAGTGGTCCGCAAGAGCCGAGGATGTATAGGTGGTGCCAGATGATGATTCACGAGGGTGGCGGTAGAGTGGGCCACTTCTTCACAGAGGAGTTGTTGGAGCAGTGGCTCCAGCTGCCTATGGTGATCGAGGAGTACCCATATGTAGGTATGGACTTCCAAGGAGATCCAGATATGCCCCAACCTCCTGGTCAGGCTTGGGGACCAGCTGGTATGTATGTTTGATGTTTTTATGTTCATCTTTGTGCATAGTATAGTTGAGCTGGTTATTGATTTTTATGTTGATGTATGTGGAATGATTGTGTCCTTGGTTGTGTGTGTAGATGTTGGTCCACGCCCACCACCTGGACATCAGAGGCAGGTTGTTACCGTACCTCCTGTGGAAGCTTCTATGGTGGCCCCTTCCGGGAACCCTTGTAGGCGACAGTGAGACATGGATGGGCTATTGCCATACATGGAGGAGGTGGCTACTGGAGTGTTAGATGTTGTCTAGCAACACCTGAATACCAACTTTATTACTGTTGTTCACAATATTCCTCCCAAGCTGACGGGCATGGTGAGGAAGATCGCAGTGGCGCGCGAGCACTTTCGTCGGACGGTGAGAGGTGGTGTTCTTGCATTGGATTCATCTTATTCGGAAGATGATGAGTTCGAGTCAAATGATGGGTCTGAATCGAATTATTAGCCTTGTGGGGCTGGCCCTTAGTGCATAGATTCCCTTAGGGGGTTTTGTGTCTCTTATGTATATCCTGTTGAGAAAACATATGTGGCTTCTCTCTTTTTGTATTGGACATATTGAGGACATGCGACTTATGGATTTATATCTATATATATTTTTGACTCATGTGGATGCGCTTTTATGGTTTTATTATGTGAGCCTTTTTATGATGTTGTGGAATGCAAATGCATATGTGATGTATTATTACACTGTGTGCATATTTTTAGACATGATTATGCATTATGTTATGGTTGTATGTTTCCTATATGCTGTTGTGCATGTGCCAATTTAGAATATCATCGGCCATTTGATCTGCGATACTATTGAGGTTCCTAGGAACATGTGTGAATGTGATGGATTCAAATTTTCTGACCATGTATTTAGTGCGCAGGTACTTTCTAAAGTGGCAGGGATCACAAACTTGGTAATGGTTGTTCAGTTGATAAACAAATAGCTGAGAGTCTAAGAAGACATTGGGATGGTGAATTCCTAATTGTAGAGCGGCGGCCAAGAGGCCATTGACACCATCATATTCCTCCTGGTTGTTGGTCACGGTGCCCACGCATATTCCATCGATGTGGATCAACTCGTGCGATGGGGAGTAGATTACCCATGCAGCCGAGGCAAGGTTCGGGTACCATCTGCAAATCCCATATATTGATCTGAGGAGTGCTCCATCTGAAGCAATGAGAGGAAACGATACATAAGACTCAATCAGGGAAAAATGTGTAAAACAAAAAATGAAAATACTATAATACAATTTAGAACATTGTCACTCAAATGGGTGATGTTAGGGGGAAAGTCATTTGGACTTTCCTAGGATCAGCGGTCATTCCTTTGTGTGACACAATGAATCCTTGGAGATGGTCATTGGGGACACAGAAAACACACGTGAATGGGTTCAAGTGGATCTTGTACTGGCGACATCGCATTAAGACTTGTCGCAAGTCTTCTATGTGTTGTGTGTGGATTTGCGGCCGCATGATGAGGTTTTCGAAACACACCAACATGATGTGAGTAAGATCATGGAAGTAGTGCGTCATGGCATGCTGGAAGGTGGATCCTACATTTTTGAGGCCAAAGGGCATGACTCGATAGGCGAATGTGCCCCATGGAGTTGTGAATGTCATTTTGCAATGGTCTTCTTTTCGGATTTGGATTTGGTTGTATCCGAAAAAACCATCCATGAAGGAGAAGGCCTCGTGTCTGGCACACGCATTGATGATCTGGTTGATGAACAGTGTGGGGAAGTTGTCTTTGGGACATGCCCCATTGAGATCACGGAAGTCTGTGCAAATGCAAATGGTACCCTGTTTTTTATTCACAGGAACAGGATTAGAAACCCAAGTTGTGTATGCAATGGGATAAATGAAGCCGGCTGTGCACGGCTTCTCTATCTCGACTTTCACCATAGACACTTTGGATGGATGGATGGGTCATTGCTTTTGGCAGATGGGTGCCACATCAGGCCATGTGTTGATGTGGTGCACCACGATGGATGGATCTAGGCTGAGCATTTTAGTGTATGACCAGGCGAAGATTTCACGGAATTCTTGGAAGAGAGCGGTATAGGAATCGACCTCTTTCGGGGAGCAAGATGCCACCAACATGATTTCTTCAACGATCTCAGAGTTGGTTGAGATGTCGATTTTAATGGTTGATGAAATGTTCACCATGTTCCCTTCTTCGAAGGCATCTGGTGCTGGGATTGGGTTCTTGAACCAGTCAACCTTCCCATGGATGAAATCTTTGGTCTCCATAGAAAACTAGTCGGACTGTGACACAAGCTCTTCTGGGAGGAAGAACAAGCGCTGGTGCATGTCGTCCCAAGGGTATTCTGGGGCAGTCAGAACTTCAAGGATCTCCTCATCATTGTTGAAGCAATGAAGTGACAGGTCTGATGGACCATCATTGGAGATGGGAATGAATTGGTTGGGGGAACTAGACATCATGTAAATGGACATGGTGTCGGACGAAGGAGGTGGTGGTGGGTGAAATTTTTCGATCAAGGTGATCTCAGACTCAACGGAATGGTGACGGAGGTCAGCAAGAGCCATTCAAAATTCGGGGAGGTCTTGGCAATGGTGGGACTAATGTCCATACAAGCCGCAAAGGGAACAAGCATGGTTTGTCCTTAATGCCTTGTTCTTTACTACTAGCGCAGTTGGGAGTTCCACTACGGGGATGTTTTCATTCGTATCCATGGCATCCATATGCACATAGATCACTGGGATTTCAGGGCAATCCTAAGTTGGATGGCCCTATTGTTCGTAGATGACACAAGGTGGGACTGGTCATGGTTCTGTGGTGGCTTTGGTGTTCTTTCCCCTTGCCCTTTTGGGTTGGGGCGGTGCAGGTGCGTGTGTGGTGGTTGGCTTATGTAGACTGGGTGGGGGGTGAGACTCAACCGCAATAGGTTGGAATAGAGTTACACAACCTGGGGCATTGCTAGTTGAGCTGGTGGATCTAAATACCACACCGGGATCCCAAACGTAAGGTTGGGTAGGCTTAAAGTGGCCATGACCGGCTTGATCATGACACCAGGTGGGGGAAAGAGGAAGGGAATTGTATGGATCGGAGATGAGCCCACATAAATCCCAGTTGGTTGCATGTGGGGGTGAGGTTGTGGTTGCGGCTGCACGTAATGCTGCTGCTATGGGTGATGCTACGGCTATTGTTGGCGTTGCGGCTACGAATGATGTTGTGATTGTGGTTGGGGTTGCAGCTACAGTTGTTGTTTGGGTGCAGTGGTACTTGATGAGACCATACACAAGTCCACAGTTTGCTTTTGTGTCGGTGGTGGTGACACCAATGGGAAAGGAGCCGTCATGGTGGGATCGGTAAACAACCCAGGGCCCACATTCAATGGTGGGGAAGCTGGTGTGTTTTCAACCAAAGTGTTGGTTGCAGGGATGGCGTTAGCATGTGCAATCTCCCCTTGCGGCTCAATGGTGGTGATGGTAGGGATAACGTTGGCAAGTGTTGTTAACCCTTGCGGATCATGGTAGGTGAGCTGGTCAACCGTCACAATCTTCCCTTCGTGGGGGAACATCATGAGGCGGAAGACAGTTGACGTTACGGCTTGCATGGCGTACATGTAACTCCTCCCAAGGAGGAGTTTGTAATCCAGTTGAGCATTGATGACCTTGATGTCGATCGTGACTATCTTCCTAGCTAACGTGATGGGGACATGGGGGAGGATTCCTTGGGCTTTAGTGGGGTGTCCATCATAATCCCATAGAGTCGTGGAGGATGGTTGCAGAATTGGTGATCCAAGATTCTGCCAAACCAAGGTAGACATGACGCATGTGGATGCCCCCTCGTCCATTATGCATTAGTGCACAACCAAGTTTTGGATGGATAGCAAGATTTGGAAGGCGATAGTGGAGGGCATGCACGGCTCTCCATTCTCTGTATCAAATGTGATTAGCTTGGAATCGGAGGGGTCTACTGCCCCTAGAGAGGCTAGTAAGGATTTCCGCTACTTTGGGCATGTTTTAAGTACCTCAAGAGTGGACATGGTGGTTGGTGTTTGGGCCAAATCGTCACAATGCTATAGCTGACTGCAGCTCTAGCTGTGGTGTTATTGGCAATTATGCGTATGGGGGGGCATGGGAATGGGGGTAACTGGAGAGGTAGGTTGGTTGTATTAGACGTGGATGCTACTGATGAGTCAGCAGGTTCGGTGGTGGTACCGTACTGATTTCGTCTAGTCTATAAGTTGACCTCTTCAGTGGTCATGGTCATCAGGTGGTGAACACCTGTTTCGGCCATGGGCGGTGCCGCTGAAGCATTGGGATTGGCCTGGGGAGGGGGAGCGGTTGCCACCAATCCTTGGACTGGTAGTGGGTTTTGAAGCACCATGGGAGGAGGTCCTTATGGTGCCTAGTTAGGTTGGGCTTGGGTGGGGGCATTGGCAGCCTATTGGGCCTCATTTTGAATGGCCTGCTTAGTGCGAGCCATGAGGGGACACTCAAATGTGTAATGCCCATAAACATCACACATTAGAGGAAATTTGGGGTCTAAAATGGGCCTTATAAGAAAATGTGCCAACAATAAATTTTGTGAGTTGGAATTAAAGAACCAATAGAATTTCAATAAAAAGATTCAACCATAATGGTTGAATTAACATATTTGCAATAAAAGAAAGCTACTTTTTTTGTTTGTATTTTCGACATATTTCTCTATTTTTTTACTCAAATTTCAAGTGGGAGAGCTCGTTGGATGCGGAATTTCATTCTCCATCCATTGAGTACCCACACTACATAATTTTGACAGACCCTGCTACCCCAAAAACAAGAAATCCCTGAAAAAATGTGATGATGATGTCATCATCATGTTTTTCAGGTATTTCTTGTTTTTGGGGTAGCAGGGTCCATCAAAAGTATGCCACGTGGGTACTCGTTGGATGCGGAATTAAATTCCACATCCAATGAGCTCTCTGCTCAGAATTTTAGTAAAAACAGAGGGAGATATGTCAAAAATACGAACACAAAAAGTAGTTTTTTTCATTCTTCCTCAAAAATTAATAACTATTATTTTATTATTTTAAATATTATTTTATTATTTTCCTTAGGAGGCCCATTTTAGACCTCAAATTTCCTCTAATGGAGTGTACAAGGTTGGTTTGTGTGCAACGGTGCATTGCATCTTGGTGCATTCAGTCGTGGAGGGTTTTGGGCTGGCCTGTTAGCCGCAGCATTATTAGGAGGGTTCGGTTGTTGGCTGCCTCCCTCCGGTTGGTTATTTCCTTGGTTGCGGGGCCGGTTGTTTCTAGCTTTCCCTTGTTGATTGTTGGGAGCAGGCTGGTTGGGACGGTTTTGTTGTGCGAACACTTGTCCCAATGGAGCGGGTGGAGTGTGTGGAGCGAGGGAGGGGGCTTGGACTTGTTGGACTGGTGGTGCATAGTATGTTTGTGGGGGTGGTGGTGTCACAAATGTGGGAATTTTCCCCACATATTATTGTGTTGACCAAGCCATGGCCTGAGCCTACTGTGATGGCACAAGATGAGCATAAGAGGTTGTTGCTCTAGACTGAGACATCATTCTAGCATAGTCTGGAGCTTGGTTTTGATAAGTAATGTTAGCCATGTTCCTTGCTTGCGATGTCGCAGCAGGTGGTGTCGATCGAGGCTGTGGTTGTTGGGAGACTGACCCTATCATGCCATCCACAATGTGGGATTTCCCCGGTGCGTCATGGTAAGAGGTACTTGGACGAGGAGCGTCTGGAATGACAATGTACAAGTATCCCGACTAGGTGTAGATGAGGTCAAATTGCTGGGCTTTCAGTATGGCCTCTTCTTCAGATTGGGGATGTTCAGATGCGATGTCCTTTGTGATGGGTGGGAGAAAATTCTTGAGGAACCAATCCAAGAAGATCTTGTCATCAAGTTGGATCTTACATAAGCTACGATGCCGCCACCACTCATGGATATGGTCAGTGATGTGGGTGGCAGTGTTTTGGTGATAGGATAGCAGGATCTCCACCCCCTCATCATATTTGACAGAGAGTTGGAAATACTATAGGAACATGAAGGCTAGGGAGTTGAAGTCGGGGTACTTGGCTTGTGGCAGCTCAATGTACCATTTGGTCACGGCACCTGTGAGGGTGCACTGGAACAACCTCAGCCTGATGGAGTCTTCTACTATGTTATTGGATGAGCACCATAGATGGAATGTCATTATATGATTTTGGGGACATTCCCTGGCTTTGCCCTCAAACTTTGGGATGTCTGATGGCAGCTTCATTGGCATAGGTGGCCAGAAAGCTTGGTGGGATATGGGATCATTTGTTAATCTAGCCAAGTTAGGAAAGTTCAGACGAGACATGAAGGGAAGATTTGACCCTAAGTTGATGTGGGATGGGGCCACAATGGGGGTGGGGTTTGCAGGTGCATAGTGCATCTGCATAGCTGGGGGTGCTTGTGGTGGTACCATGGTGGATGGGCCAATGCCCCCAAGTATTGTGGGTGGGTTGGTGTGAGTGGCGGGGGCATTTCCCCCATGAATGGCGGTAGGGGAAATGTGGGTGGTCGGTGCACTGCCCCCCTACGTGGTAGGGGGGACAATGTGTGTGGAGGGCCCACTATCCCCATGTATTACCACTGGGCCAGCTTGGCTGGTCACTATTGGTGGTGGCAACTAGCTAATGACAGTCTGCATGATTGTGCTTGGGCCACTTTCCACGTTGTGGGTGACAGGTTGTGATGTGGATATGGGTCCACTTGCTAAGGTTAGGCCAGAAAATGGGTTCAGGTTTGTAGTAGCCATGGGGCTAGATGGTGTAGTGTGAAGGTATGGTTCAGACTGATATGGGTCTGAATTAGAATCAGAGGCTGTGTGGCCCTCTGATGGTGTAGGATATCATTGAGAATGGCTATGATGGTGCCGACTGAGTGTTCCAAATGGTGGTAGTTCACCTCTTAGGCGTGAGGAAGATCATGGAGGATCAATTTTGTTTGCTTGTGTGTATGAAACTGGTGGGTATAAAATTTGGACCCCAGTTTCAATGGCTTCCTACTGGTTGAAGGTGGTCTCTCAGCCACCAATACTACCAGAAGACAACGCTTGGTTTGTTCCTCATGGGTGACTCTACTCAATCAGAAGGGGTCGTTTCTCGTTTCACTTGGTAATTCCTCTCAGTGGCCAGCTACTTTGGGGTTCCTGTGGTACTCCTCACAATGAGTTTCTGGGCAAAGCCCAAGTACTTCCCACAGTTGAAGCAGTCAGGGACTTATGTCCTCAAAGACTACAGAATTGATTGAACTTAGTGTAAATTTGGTAAATTTTAAGGCTTACTTAATGTCATGAACTGAGTTGGGTTAATTAGTTGGTATGGTGTGATGGTTTGCTTATTTGTTATGGTATTTGGTTTGCAATATGGTTTATGAATTCATGGTAGAGTTCACATCATGGTTTTGTATGCAAACATAAATAGAAATTTGTAAGTGAATATGGTGATTAACCCTGAATTATTGGCCTAACTAAGTGTCTACCTCTCAGTGGTATTCTTCTTCGACCAAGAGAAGGTGTTGGGATCTCAACACAATGGGACTAAGCCCATCCGTAGATCCTCAGGTCACCTCCCAAGTGCTAGGTTGGTCAAGCAGGGAGGATGCTTAGCGTCGTGAGAAGCCCTCCTTCTCTACCCCTTGTACCTTCCAGGTCACCTGGTTTTAGTGGTTTGGGAAAATTACCATGGAGTGCCTAGATCTATACAAGCTTTTCCCTTTGTCATATCCCAGAATACCCCAGAGGGTGATGATTGGGTAGAGGAGGAAGTTGGAAGCAATATGGTTAATTTTATGTTACTTTTAGTTAGGCTAATTCATTTTATTAAACCTTATTGATTGATTTACATATACACATTTGTTCATTTATTTACTTGCAAAAAATGAAAACTGGAATTAAAAGAGACCTGTAATGGAGGACAGAGGCGGTTGGGCCGCACTAACAGTCCTCTGAAATTGAAAATTGCTGCTAATTAAACTCAAAAACAACTTCTGTGTGACAATCCGCACCTTTCTGACTAAATCTTGTGAGGGGGCCGCAAGATTTTTCTAGAAATGAGCGAGGGGGTCGCACAAAATGCCAAAATAGCTGCAAATTGAGCTCCTGGGCTGAATTCGCACCTGTCTAAGGATTAAGTGCACCATGGGCACACCTGTTGGCCAATAAAGTGTGCCCTATCTCACCTTTTCCCCTGATAAGAGCGACCTGCTCCGGAAAGGGGTGTTTTGGTGAGGCAGGGTCAGATCTGGCTGACAGTAACTAGTACTGGGGTCAGTCTGACTCAGCTCGACCTAGTAGAGGCTTCAGCACTAATAGAAACAATAAATAAATCATATTTAAAGAGATCTAGACTAACATTTCTGAAAAACTTGAAAAATTGAAATTTCTTGCCCAGGGATCCTATGGGATCGACCCAGGGGAGTCGCCAAAGCTATAGTGAGGATTTCTCCTCACTACAAGGGTAAGAATGGATCCCTTGTGCCTATAGGGGACAAGGGTAGGTTCCTACCCTTAGAAAACAGTAAAAAATGGAAGTAAAAATGATAGTAAATAGAGCTGTGAATTGAAACTAAGCTAATCTAAGCAATAACAAGTAAATGGCAGCTACTGTAAACGACATCTAAGAGAAAATGATAGAAAAATAAAAGAGAAGCAATGATGGAGCATTGTTGAACCCCTCTGCACATAGTGGGTTAGGGTTCCGCCTCCAAAACCTACAAAATAAACCTAAGCTACCATGGAGAAAACCTGCGAACAATTGTTAATGAAAAATCTGCAAATGAAAATATGAGTTAGAAAACAAGATAAGCAAATAAACATAAACAGAAATGAGATTATACCTCACTTATGTGGAAATGGGCCACCATGCCCTAGCTCATGGGAGCACCTCTCTCTTGGTTGGGAAGCAATGGCTTCGATAAATGGAGATGGAGGAGAGGGAGAGTGGGTGGTTTAAGAGCAAGAGGTCTCAAAGCATCCACGGGTAGCATAACAATAGGCAAGTGAGGAGTGTTTTGAGAGTGACCCCCCATCCTCCTTATATAGTTTTTCCAAGGGGTTTTAGGGTTTTAAGTCATTGGTCAAGGCTTTAGCCCCTTTTTTGGGCCTTAAGCCCCTTCCACCCTAACTTTAGCCCCTTTCAGGGTTTTAGCCCCTTTTTTAGGGCTTTAGCTCCTGGGGGTCTATTTTGGGCTCTTTTTTGGGGTTTTTATCCCTTTTCTTCATCCTTGGGCTCTTTTGGAGATGTGGGGGTCAAATTGAAGGTCATGGAAGGTCTTATGGAGTGAAATGAGTGTTGTGAGATGGTGTCCTTGGGTGGTGTAGGCCATTGAGAGCTGTGTGGGGGATTTTGGGTTAACAATGTTGTTAAAGTGAAAACTTCTAAGAAATGCAATGACATTATTGGGCATTAAAAATGTCAAAGAGGCAAAATCAAACGAGATTGTATCACAAAATTTGACATCGGTCCTTGCATCACTAGAAAAAAAATGATCTCATAATTACATGGTTGCTCGCAAATCTATTCTAACAGGGGTTGTGGAAAAAACACTGTAAACAGTCGTTTGTTGTCTACTACTGCAAGAATGTTAAAAACATCAAGAAAAGGTTTATGGAAGCATAAAAACATTAGAGTTCAATTAGATGAGGATGATGAAGTTGCATGTTGGAGTGTTATCTGTAGGAAACCTTATCAAGATATACTTCCAAATAACGGTGAGAGATAGGGTGAAAGATTTTTGGCATTTAAACTCTCGTGTCTTACCAAATGAAAAGGATTTTTTGCGACATCATATATCGAAAGGAAACTATGAAACTCATGCCAAACACATAACAAAAATCACTCAAGTGGAAATGTTCAAAACTTTTATGGAGAGTAATGTTGATGCGAAGATTTCCCTTAGCACATTTGTGAAGCTTAAACCATGGTATGTCAGGCCCATCGTTGTTCGTGACACATGTTGTTTTCAATACCATGTAGAATTCGAATTATATTATGAGACATTTCTAGATTGTGGCATGTAGTGTTGGCCAAATAACCCCGCTCATGTGACTGTTCGTGAATTTGTATCTAAAATACTATGTGCATGAGAGAATGATCAAGTATTCTATAAGAAACAATGCGTCGGGGTAAAAAATGTGAGGAATCTTCTGATTTGGCCCTTTTTAATGCTAACTACCACATTGATGCAAATGATACTCAAATATCAAATCACATTGTGAAATGGAAGAGATATGAATATGTTGATTATACTTATGTTACAGATTCAACATCAACATCAAGAAATATTAATTTAGTTGAAAGTGATATCTCTTTGCAAATTTTTTAGGGATCAAATATATAAGTATATCAAGCACTCTCACCTAGCATGATGGAAGGACTTACAGTTCAAGCAATCACAAGATATATTTGGAAAAGGAACAATATTATCCATTATCAATTTTGCTGAAAATACACTTTCACTCCGCAAAAGGAGATACAGAGTGAGTATTACCATTCAAATCAGGTATCTATACTTGTTCATATTATGTATAGACATGCAGAGCTTGATCTCAATGGTTTTGATAGAAATGAAAATAATCGTGAAGTGATTAAGGAGTATGATTTCTACATCAGTGATGATCGCACACATGATACATGTTTTTTCTAGCATTGTTTTTGTATGCTTTATAAAGAATTATCAAGACAAAAGATCACTTTTAAAGAACATTGGGTGTGGTCACATGGTTGTGCTGGTCAATTTAAATCAGCGCGCTCATTCTTATGGTTTTCTCACCTTCATAGAAACATGGATGTTCGCCACACATGGAGCTTTTTTGAAATAGGAAATGGAAAATGAGAACACGATGGTGCTAGGGCCTACATGAAATGTGCACTCAAGAGATATCAAATGAATCACTCTGCTTCTCGCCTTGCAAATTCAAGCGATGTTGTTAATTGCTACAAACAAAATTTGAGCCATGAATTCAATGAAAGGATGGGTAATGTGAGAATTTTTTTCTAGAATATTGCAATGGGTGATGTTGACAGATCAATGCAACATAATTGTAGTGCAATCCTAAAAACAAGGGGCTTACACTCCTTTAGGAGTAAGAAAATGGAAAATATACACGCAATCGAGAAATGAAAGTACTCTTGATTTTGTCTTGCATGTATTGATGATGTAGAGTCCTTGGATGAGTGTCAAAACTAGACTAACAAATTTGTGAAACCATGGAGACACCAAGAATTGACACCATTGCCCGCATTTGGAAATACCAGTTATGTAGAACATGATAATGAAGCGCTTGTGATTGACAAAGATTATGATCGTGTTTCTGATTTGGTTAGAGAAGGTGATGTATTTGTTGTCATTTCACTGGTAGATAATCCAAAAAAAGTGCATTATTATTTATTGAGATGCACTAGGTCAAAAGGCACGTTGATGCAAGAATTTAAAGACCTGTCAAATTATACGTATGGTGTGGGTTCAATGGTTATAATGGGACATTTCTTTGCAGAAGTGAGGAAATTTAAAGACCATATTCTTTTTCAAGACTATGAATCAAACATTATATGTGCTCAATACAGTCATTTGGTCATAGCAGCCCAGTTGTAGTTGAAGGCAGTGAAGAGTAGGAAAAATTCCAAGCATCGACAATGGAAATTGTCGATAAAATATCATAATGCCATTCTTAATAATATGCCACTGGCACATTTCATATGATTCAAAAATACATCAAGGTTGATGAATTTTTGTTCTTTGATTCTAGGGTGGGTGGGTGGGAGGGGCCAAATGAGCTTCCACCTTCACGTGGTTGGCCTCGTCAGTAGAGAATATATATATATAATTCTCAAAACTAAGAGAAGCTCTTTCTCATTCTTATTTTTCACATGTAGAGGGAAACACTTAAAGCAAAGGAGTATAATATATTGAAACATTCTTTTCAACTTTATGTGAAGACAACCTTCTGTAATGTAGAAATGGAGGGAATTTACGTGTAATGAAAATACGTTGGATTGAGAACAAAATGAAAGAACATTAATGATTACACCCCCATTTCATCTGGTTTCATTTTCATTAATATTTTTTTCTACAAATGGAATGGTTACATACAATGATATCAATTTTAGCAACCTCCCTCCTTGACCTTCCTCAAAATTACAAAAGTTTTGTGTGCTCAAAGTGTTGATATATTCAATCGAAAAATCCGTTACCATAACCTTATTTTACGAGAATTAAAACCAATAGTCACATTTATATTTTCAATAGTTCTCGATTATAAGTTTCGTTAAAGCTCAAAGTGCTGAAATATTCAATAGAAAAATCCATTACCATAACCTTATTTTATGAGAATTAAAACCAATAGTGTATTTATATTTTCAATAGTTCTTTATTATAAGTTTCGTTAAAGCTCAAAGTGCTGATATATTCAATAGAAAAATCCATTACCATGTAACCTTAATATTTTACGATCATTAAAACCAATAGTCTATTTTTCTTATCAATAGTTCTTGATTATAGATGATCAACTCATAGTATTAATGAGCCTATTCTTCCACCATGCTAGATATAAATTATAATGAACTACATTTCCTTATTTGAAAATATCATTTCCTTTTCTTTGTATTTATCATTTCTAAAGGGTTTCCATGACATTTAAATCATTAGTTCCTTTTAAAAAGTGTGTTCTATTGTAGGAAAAGTGTGTTCTATTAGTTCCTTTTGTTTGGGTGCAAACAAGATTCATCCATGTAATATTCACAAAAGTTTTACAACGGAAACCTTGTCATAGTCATAAGATAGGTTCATGCAATCTCCTTATATTATGTGCACTAAAGAAGATATTCAAACCCTAACTCTAAACTATTTCAGCATGCCAACCATAAACTCATCTTACATTCCTATATATGAGTTTCAAAAAGACAATAAAGTAGTTTTGAAAAATTACAACTATTTATAATATGGACACATGACTTAATGATACATTTTGATGCATTGATTATCTTGGTATGTTGGTGTTTTTGGTGCACTGAAAAAATAACTCATGCACATATTGGTATGTTAGTCTTTTTGGTGTGCTGTAAAAATAACTCATGCACATACTCAAAACTTTGAAAATAGGGTGATTAAAAACAAGAACATTATGTTGCATGAATAGTGATGGTGATAAAATACAACAATTTTAGCTTCACAAATGTGTCAAGGGTGATCTTATCCCCATTATTTATGTCATTAAGATTCTAAAACAATACCACTAACTTGGCATTAGTTCCACACTCATCGAGCTTCATATATGAAAGTCCGCCACGCAGCCTTTTCATTCAATGAAACATGAGCATGAAGATGGAAAAACACTTTTCACCTTATCCCTCATAGTATATGGAGGTCTATCTTCATATGGAAGCTTAAAAAATTAAACCAACAACAAAGTTCATCATCTACATCTAATTGAACCATAAATATTTTATGCTTACACAATAAGAACACACTCATTGACATTAAATGCTTGTAACATTTACCTTATTTTATTATTTGTATCCCTTGAAAATGAGTTTTGATAATAGCATTTACATTTCTGTATTGTCTTAAATTGCATTTGCAACCATGTTTTCAAATAAAACAAGGAGTGGTTCAAAATTCTACATGAATTATGTGTGAAAACCATACCAAAAAGATACACCTAAAATTTATCATTTTGCTATTAAAAAAGGGTCAATTTTACAAATACAGATTACCATTCAAATGTAACTATTCAAATTCAACAAATTAATAATTACATATATATTCAGTGCACCCGTCATTCTTGATACCACAGTGCAGCCCTCATTTTGGATAATAAACACAGTAAAGATGATCATAAGCTATTGTACATGGTTCCAAAAAACCTGGATAATACACTACATAAAGATGATCATCAGTAATACATGGCACTGAAAAGTTGCTAAAAACTAACACGATAAAACAATGTCAACAAAGTAAACTCTGCAGACATAACAAGAGGACCCTAAACCCAAAATTCGACAAACCTAAACTATTGCAACGTCTAAAAGGAATAAAAAAAACTTCAAAAGAGAAAACAAATAGAAAGAAAACTCAAAAAATTTCAGTTTGATCATCTCAATCACTGGTTTTTGCTGAAATAATCAACAGTCAGCAAAAATCAGAAATACAAAAAACACACAGGTAGATTGTCAACAGTAGCAGAGGATGTCAGTCAGCTCTGGAAGCTCAGCTTTGTGGGTATGAATGTAAGCCTATGGGCATGAAAAAGGGGAGATTCATCAATTTTTGTGTTCTTTTATCTGTAGGCTATGGGAAGCAAAGGTTTTCTACATGTGTGTCTAGCCATGTAATCTTGCATTCATAGGTAAATTTATGCATGTATGCACAGCATATTTACTCCCATCCATTCATAATTTCTAGACCCCTTAGAAGCACCAAGACTCCACATTCTGAATAGGGTTCAATGGCACTAGTCACTAACCTCCAACCATCCTAACTAACTAAATTTAAACAAATCATTTAAATTTATGTTTTACTAAAACAAATCTTCATTAAATACTAAGCCTTCATTGTTTAAGACACTATATCATCACTGCAGAAATGGCCTTGTAAAAAGAGGGATTCAGCAGCTCGATCATAGGTATTGAATACTAATTCCCCCATAACATAAACTCACCCTAAAGAGAATGCTACACACAACAAGCCATTTCCATAATAGATCTATTGCTTCAATGAGCTATTCCATCTTGTTGAGAGATTGGCTTTATTTTTCCTCTTCTGTACTCTACTTGTAGATTTTTGCAAAATATTTAGGGTTATATATTTCATAGAGTAAGTGGTTCTTTAATTTATCCATCTGAAATTTGTACCATCTTTCCTTCAAAAACATTGTGTAAACCCTAGAAGGGGCCCTACAATTCATTATTTCATTTGAAATATCAAACATCTTGGTGATGGTAGTCTCCAACACATATTGGTGAGAAAAAAACCAAGCTTTTGACTTCAGAGACAACCCTACATATAAGACTAGAATGGGAGTCTCTACCTACAAATTTCATGCTAGGTATATGTATACATATAGATATGTGTTCTCTTCACTTTTTCAAATAATGCCACAACTAATTTTCATATTGAAATTAATTTGGCTAACTGTGAGGCATGAAAGGAATTGAGCTATGTGAGATATTGACAACTTCAGGCATAGTTGTAAACTTGGTTGGGTACTTGTTTAATATCATGCAACTTTCCAGTGAACAATCTGAAAATATCATGACAACCTTTATTGGAATTTCTTTCATCCTATCTCTTTTTGAAGGGAGCCACTAATATGAGGCAATCAAAGAAATTAGTATTAATTTCCTTCTAGTATGAAGGGAGCTACTGATATGAGGAAATAAAAGCAATTCTTCTCATCACACATTCAGTGTGAGTTTCACAACATTCTTCAACCTCCCTTCAGTGTTGTGATATTCTTTTTTTTTTATTGTGGAAATGGAATAAAAAATTGTACTATGAATGTGATATCATGTGTATAAGGAATATATCAAGATATGGGTATGCATTGGAATTGCACTGTTTGAGTTGTTTGTATGAAGTCTATGTCTTCTTGCAGCATTTTTTTGGAGTGAAAAAACAACTTTGTCATTATAATGACTAGTGAATGAGCCCACCCCGTCAATAATGCAAATGGTCTAAATAAAGTAAAAAAGTGTGGAGGATACAATTTGTGGTTTCTAGTTGGCTTTATTTCTATTGTTTTCCTAACTATTATTTGCAATAGGTCAATTCTTGGCAAGAAAAGGCACATTTGGGAACTTAATAAGGAATACGTGAAGTCAAACTCAACATCACAAAACCTATACATGTTACAAGATGTACACCTATACTCAGGTTATAAACAACAACATTATGGGCATGATCTCAACAATATAAAGGCTCAGAGATGTTTAAGAATAGCCATGGCAGAGACAACATCAAAGGATTTGATGGTGATGCAATGACGATTCCTCCACTTGTGTGAGATGTACTCTATTTTGAGGTTGTTGTAGTATATTTTCAGGTTGCCATATATTATTTGAGGGTGCTATTGTTTCCTTGAGGGTGCTGGTATCATTTTCGAGGGCACCGATGCCTATTTAGGCCCCCTTGAGGCTACCGCTGTCATTGTTGAGGTTGATGTTGCTCTTGTTGAGGGAACCGCTACCTATTTAGGCATCCTTAAGGTTCTCGTTGTAATTTTTTAGGTAGCTTATACTCTTGTTGAGGGTGTCATTGCTCATGTTGAGGGTATCACTACTCTTATTTATGGTGTCACTGCTATTTGAGGGTTTCATTGTCTGCTGGATAAGTATTGTTGCTACTAGAAATATGCCTCTGCCTATTAGAAGGGTGTTGTTACTTGTTTAGGTTTGTTTGGGCTTATTGTGTGACTTCCCTAAGGAATCTCCTGCACTGCAGTAAGGGTTTAAGGCTGCCATATTCAGTTGTGAGATGCTTGACAATGCCATTCTTAGTTGGACACTTATTGACTACTTTGGTCAACATATTGAGGTTGATATTGAATGCCTTAAGTTGTTTCACTTCCTACTATAACTGTCTAACCCTATCCTACATCACCTTGTCTAACCCTATCCTTCAAACGTGTGAGTCGAACTCTGCTAAACCTTGTCTCTAGGATGTTGTACCTTTTTTTAGGGTTCTTGAAGGTGTTTGAATGGGTCGCTGCTGTGTACAGGTGTTGTGCCCCTGCTCAATAGCCTTTAAAAACATATTTCATAAACAAAATCCCATTTTGTTTTGATGAAATGTTTGAATTTTAAAGGGAAAAACCAAATGAATTATCAAGCTACTGAAAGAGTGGTGTTCCTTGAGCTACTGATTCAGGGAAATTCCATTATTTTTAAAAAAAAACTTTGGGAACTATATTAAATTAACGAAATCATTACTATGAATCTATTGTTTGGGTAGAGTTATACTTAAAAAATCAAAGGATGAGTATAAATGATTCTTATATTGGTTACTGTCATCCTAGCATCGAATATTATCCACAAAACATTATAAATTAATTTTATTCTTTGATTTTGTTATTTTCATGGTTGATAAGGTGGACATATCATAATGGTTAATATTGGTATGATTTCTCGCATTACCATAGATATTACCGCAAGGTTGATTAATGATTTTGCATGGTTGGTTTGTTATGACTTTGGTAAAACCTAGAGTGTCGAAGCCCAAAGGTTTTACATGCTATATCCGCCATATCCTTTGATTATAAACCATAGTTGATACTACCATAGCAGTTAATGCCGATTTTTTATGTAGTTCATATTCCAAAGTCTAAGTTCGACTGGATGGTTTATATTATGATTTATCGTCTGCCACGTTTGAAGGGTAAGTTGAACTTGCGGTAAGGATGATGTGTATTGTGGTCTATCGTTATCTCAATTCATGTCGTTGCCTCCAAGTTTGATTTACCTATTGCCAAGCCGATACGGTATCATTAGTTTGGTACTAAAACTTGTCTATCACATTTAACGCTCGGTACTTGGCCTCCATCGTGGCTATCTCCCAATGGAACACTTGTTCTGTCTATAGCGAGAGGTCTCGTATCAATCACACCGGATTAATAATGATAAAAGGAGTTATCTGGAGTCTTTGACCGTCATTCCTCGTTAATCAATTACCTCTCTGAGTGATAATGCTCTCATCCATGCCGAAATTACAGGGGTGCAGTCCGCGTTCGTTCATGGCTTATTTTCCTCATCATGGGTTTGAGTTTCATTTCTCTTTATTGCTTAGGCTTTATCCTGAGTGCTCATTATCTGGTTTTCTGTCTTTTGCTGAGCTGTGGTACTTCTTTTGTGTGCATTTACGTGCTTTGACACGGCCAGTCATGGCGCCTGTGGTGAGGGTAGAGCCTTGCGAAATGAAACTTCTGGATTCGAACCCTCAGCTATCAGCAAAAGTTCAGGCCATTGGGTGGATGTCGTTCATAGGTAAATTCTCTGATTCGAACCCTAAAGTCACAAGGGTTTTCGCTCTCTCCCTGGCCAATTATCAGGCTGAAGTAGGTGACCTCTGTTTCCACGTTGATGAAAGATCAGTGGCGCTTGCTACAGGACTGTCACTAGAAGGTGAGCGATGGTTTAAATATAAGCACATGGATATAACAGAGTGGCGGTAGCTGCTTAAAAACCCCTGCCAGGATGTTTCATTTCGAGCCGGGGTAGCTCGCAAGTACTTCAAGAAGGAGTGGCGTCCTGTTCTGGATTTGATCCACAGATATTTGACTTGCGAAGGCTGCCTGTCATCAACGTACGTATATCATCTTCGGCTTATGTCTGCATTCATAGGTTTCCCGCTGAACTTACCTTATTATCTTTTGCATAGTCTATTTAAGATGTATAATGCGATCAAAAAGGGACCTAAACATGTCAGTCATAGCCTCTTTCACCATGGCTTGGTCTGTATAATGTTAATCGATAGGGAATTGTCGAAGTCAAACTGGTCCTGGGATGAATTCGTTGAGTCCAATGGTTTTTCCTCTTTTTGTCACTGTATGTTTGATAATCCTGATGACTGCAACAAGCATAAGGAACCGAGTCCAGTCCCATTTTCCCCTTTACGTAAACCCTTGGCAAACCCTACTGCTTGTATGAGTCCTGAACCCTGCAGTGATTCTATGCCTGCTCCAGTAAGAAATGTTGATACTCCCACGGTTTCTAAACGTGTGAGGGGATTCTCATCTCCGATTACACCACAAAGCAATACTGATAAAACTGGTAATCAGGGAAGAAGCCGATCGAAGGCCAAGTTGGTGGGTAGATTCACCAGGAGTATGACAAAAGGCCAGTCTGTCAAAACCCCCGTGTCTGATAGCGCTCATATTGAGACTGTGGTGATTGACGATGAAGCCGAAGATCCCAGTCTACCTGTGAATGATCAGTTTGTTGAGCATGCATTCGATTTGAACCATGATCATGATAATCCTCCTGCGACTGATAAAGAAATACAGGTCGATCCTGTAATTGGCCATCCAACTAAAGATAAGCACGTAAAGTCAAGCTCACCCGGTTCTTATGGCATTGATGGTATGATGCATCCTCTATTTGTTAACTGTCTTTTAGAAAAAATTCACAGAATGGAGGAAAGGGTTAGTGAAGTAGCAGCAAATCGTAATTTGATGAAGGCTGATAACGATATGTTAAAGGAAAAGCTGGATGTGACTGATAAACAACTCTTACGATTGAAAAATCACAAGAATAAGCTGATCCGAAGGGTTCTTAAGCTTCAGAATGAGAATGACAAGAATGAGGAGAAGCTTCGGGAGCTTAATGCTCAGATTGCACTCATGCAGTTTAGGGGGCAATCGCCGAGTCAGTCAAGTGGTGTCAACATTCAGGTCTTCAATGCGCCTGTAAATTTGTAATGTTGTTGGGTCTATTTGCTGTTGTTTTTTTTTAATTTTGAAGTGTTGATGAATTGATGACCAGATTATCTTTGTACAGGTATTAATTTGTTTTATTTTTGTTTATTATATATTGTTTGTCATGTCAATTTTTGCATATGTGCTAACTATATCTTTATCGTGTGTTGTGATGTAGGCGATATGGTTACTGTTCGTTCTCAGATTTTGATGGTTGTCTGTTTTTGGATCGTCACCCGCATGATCGAAACAAATCGAATATCAAACTTTCCAGGTGTTGTTTCATCGATATGATTTTCGATTTTCATGGAGCGAATTTTTACCAATTCTAGGTGTCTTCACGTATAGTGAAAAATGACATGTTCTACTTGTCATTTTTATGGGGAATTGGTTATCAAATCCGATTTTGCTATCTCTAGTTTGTAGGACTACTTTCCTTTAGTAATTTCATGTATTTAAGGGGAGATAACATACGGGATAGGGGGTCGATGGTTTATGGAAAAGAGACAACAGGACTACAGTTTGATTTTTGGTGACTGGAGACAGCTTACTGTTACCAGATACGATTTTTAAACTGGTGATAAAGTTATATATATGTTTATGGTTTTATGCTTAACACATGTGTATGCTTATCTATAGTCTTGTTACTGTTTTTCAATATTACACATGTTTGTCATAATCTCACTTTTGAAATTGTGCAAATATATCATTTTCTGGCTATTGACTTGTGCTGAATATCATTCTGTTAATGGATGCTATGTTGTAAATTTATGACTGTCATTGTTACGTACATGGTATATGCCCATTGTTTGATCTTGATAATTTCTAAAAATTTTTTGAAGATTGTTAAGATTATTGGTAGTCATTGTTAACAGACCTGATTTCAGTTAATTCGTATTGCTCCTGATCAGGATAGTTGTAGGTTTAGATAATACGTTCTTATTTTCTGATTAGTATATTGTTTAAAAGATCTATTTCAATCAGTTCTTCATACTCATTATCATATGCAGATTATTCTCTTCATTGTTGGTTTGTGTACAGATGTATATCATGTATCTTTGTTATTAATCTAATTTGTTAATAGTTGTTTAATTTTATATAAACAGATTTAACTTAGTTGACTAGTAATGTAAATAATAACATTGGTTAATATGTACAGGCATAGATACATTGATTAATAATAACCAGTAGTGTTAGATCTACATCTTAGATTTTTTACATAGTATAGACATTCAGGCTAACAGAGCCTTTAAACCTGTCGGGAACAACCATCCCAAACAGCTTGGAGCCTGCCCTAAGGATCCCGGTCTGGGTTGTCTCCCCCGTTGCCGGCTCAGTCAAATACGCCCATCAACAACAGGTTATTTAAAGCATCCCCTACTTGTTTGACTATTTTTGGGTGTTTTTTAGGGAAACCACTGCATGTTTGACTATGTTGGAGGGTTGCCACCTTGCTTGGACTATTTTGGGTGCTTCTAGGGCAGTCACCACCTTTCTTGGGTTGTTTTGGGTTTTGCTAGGGTAGCCGCTACCAGATGTACCAAAGAGGAGGGGTAATGAGCTATTCATTGATTTATGAGTCGATTTTGTTACCAAAGCGGAGGGTCCTCGTGTCCTCGTGTTAGGTGACTTAGCTCGATGCCTTGATGCACTAATGTAATTTCCTAACTGATGTGTTTTCACTTCCTAAGGAAAAAATGAATCACTAGATATTTTGGTCACTTTGATGTGGATAGGACCATTGTGAGTCCAAGCACTGACAAATCCTTTACTTCAAGCAAATCCAGCATACTTGAGACATGTGAAAATTATCCAAAAGTAGTTAGACCTGCATTCATTCTCTCATATGCACATTCAAGATGGTGAAGGTGTAAGAGGTGAGACTCAAATGTTCAATATTTGTGCATTAATAAACTAGTATTCAAAGTCAGACTAATAAATTCCATTAACACAGTCAGATCGAATGTAATACAGACACCATAGGATTGTGAATACCTAAGGCTCCATAAACTAGTTGGGCAGTCTAGAAGTGGTTCTGGACATCCGAGATCAAGGAACAGGCCTGCCAGAGACAAACATAAATGTGCTCAAGTTAAGAAATGAGAATATGCAGCTAGTGGTAGGAGAGGACATAGTTTTAATTTAGATCATTCCAATTCAATATAAAGCTCTAGTAAAACGATCTCGAGGAAAAAAATGGAGGAAAAAACGCTCATGGAATGGATTGAGAAAGAGTGGATAGGGATTCTAAGCCTTTCTCTAGGATGTATGGGTTTAATTTTTAGGTGGAAGGAGGATGTAGAGAGGATTCAAAAGAGTATATGTGGTTCTAGGTTCCTTCTCTATTAATGATCAAATATTGGTCTCTATGCTTCAATTCAGGAACAAAAAATGCTCCTAGACACCCAGATTTTCTCCTGGAATCATCAGGTTTTGCATAATGCTTTTGAAATACAGTATGTTGGCTCAACATATTGAAAACCACTCACACCTAGACCCAAACCAATAGTGTTCGTGAAGTATCATTCCCATACTGGTCTTGTTTCCCACAAGGAATTGTGCTTTACTCCTCAAGGTGAAATCGTGAAATCTAGTGTAGAGAAACCCTATTATCAATCTTACAAGAGATCCATCTAGTGTACCAAGAAGCAACCCTATTATCAATATTACTGTATAGCCACATGCAATAATGATAACCATATGGTGGGCCATAGATAGGAAATGTGTCACAATCTAGGAAACCATCTAGGGAGTGATGACACACATGCCCCCGGCCTATATTTTGAGAGTTAAAATCTAACTCTTTCAAAAGGTAAATACATTATGATTTCAAAAATATATGATGGAGGCACAAATCACTTTGTTTGTGTTGAAATTTGTACTTAGAAGTGGGAAATCAAGGGTTTGAAACCTTAGTTTTGAATTCATAGTTTGGGACCTATTATGAAATTAAAGGCTTCGTATTTACATGAAAAAAATAGAAGGAAAACCAAGAGTTAGGCTAATTGCTAGTCTAAATTTTGTGACGATTTCTCTTTTGTAATAAAGTCTCCTAAAGTGACTACAACTTTGAAACTGATTAAAGAATTTTTTCTTACTAACAAGTTGCATAATTCCCATGGTATTGTTGTGTTCACTTACCATCAAGAACTAGCTGCAATTAAGATCCGTATTAGACAATTGGACCTTCTTTTGTGTTGCAAGAAGATTGATCGAGCTTGAGAGGGTGGACATGATATATAGGATTTCAAGAATCTATAATTTATGGAATTTGAAGGATCCAAGGCTGTTAAGGTAACACTACAACAAATCCTGGAATTAGCGTCCCATTTATCGTCCCTTTTTAGTGTAAATTTTTTTTACCTTGAGTGGTCAAACTAGACGCTAAATGGGACGCGTCATGGACAAAAATTAAAGCGTCTCAAAAAACGTATTTTTTTGCTTACTAGATAGCATATTTTATGGCGTCCAAATTAGCGTCTATTTTTTTGCTTCCAAAATAGCGTCCAACTTTGCTTCCTAAATAACATCATATTTTTCTTCCTAGCGAGTGTCCTCTTTTGCTTCTTAAATTACATCCCCGTTAGCACCATATTTTCATCCTTAATAGCACCATTTTAGCATCCAATATTGCATCCATTTTTGCTACCACTTTAGCATCCCATTTTGCACCATGTTTTACTTCCAAATATGCGCAATTTTTGCTTCCAAATTTGCACCATTTTTTGCTTCCTCTTTTGCATCATGTTTTGCTACCAAAATGACGCCAAATATTTCTTCTATTGTTGCAACATATTTTTCTTCCTATGTAGCGCCATGTTTTGCATCCAAAGTAACGTCTTATTTTGCTACCATATCAACGCCATGTTTGGCTTCGTCATTAGCGCCACGTGTTGTATCCTTTTTAATGCCTAGTTTCACATCTTATTTTTATACCATGTCAACGCCATGTTTGGATTCATCATTAGCTCCACGTGTTGCATCATTTTTAATGTCTAGTCTCACATCTCTCATTTTTTGGTCAATAATTTAGTCATTTTTAGTAGTTTTATATAAAAAATTTGGTCATTTTGTTTAGTCACTTATCTCCCATTGTTTGGTCACTTATTTCTTATTTTTTGCTTACTAATTTAGTTGTTTGTAACCAATATTATAAGATCAATAGGGCATGGAGGAATTGAACCACCAACCTCCTGCTTGTAAGGCAGGCACTCTTCCATTGAGTTAGCACCCTTTAAGAATTTGGGAACCTAACTTATAGAGTCTTTTATAATTGTAAAAATGATCAATACACAAATTTGAGTATCTAATGGTCAAAAAATGATAATAGATCATCTTAATGCCCATAACAAGTTCTTAAATAAACTTCTAAATCCGTAACTAATCTGATCTCCAACTGAATCTGTGCTATAACATTAGAGGAGGCATCATAAACAACCAATGGATCATCTTACTACCCACAACAAGTTCTTAATAATAAACTTCTAAATTCAGAACTGATCTGATCTCCAACTGAATTAGTGCTATACCATTAGAGAAGGCATCGTAAACAACCAATATCACTACATCGTAAATCCCTAGAAACTTTGTACATGGTTCCATCATCTTATTCTCTGGATAAACACCTCAACTCTGAGCTTGAAACAAATTATTTTGGATATATATCTAATCTGTAAAATGCTATTGATACAAGGGCACTCATGCTAACATCAAGGATGTCTATATTTGATGTATAGCCCATTTCCATTATCTTAGTACACACTCCAACAAGTTCATATTACGAACAAATTGAATTCACTACAAAATTGATACATAAACTGATGCAATGCTGTCACATTGAAGGAATATTCATCACTAACCAATATGTCACTACAGGGCCCAGGCATGATTGCTCAAAATAGGGTGCTTAAGTCCACATTCTTAGCCACATTGCGCACCATAATACAAGAACCTATTAACATTGGTTGCAGCAAAGTTCAAATATTGTAGATGGGCACATACATTTATTTTTTTAATCCAAATCCTATGCCTTTAGTGTGATAGGAGATTCTAATGAGCCATTTCTTAATAATCTTCATAAACTATATTGGTAGGTATAGAATGCCATAATATTCAATACCAAATCAAAGTCTAGATACAATAACATTATATAAGCTAATCAATCCATGAAGCTCTATAGAAACCAATTGTAGTGCAATTACGACATGGTGCATATGGATACATTGTTTGGGTAAATCCAAGTAGGAAATAAAATATTAGGCCTTGCCAATGCAATAGGAAGATAGGTAATTAAGAGGTTTCTTGTTTTTGGTAATTTCTTCATGCATGGTCATCAATTTTCACCTTTATTACAAATGATATCTATCATCCAAAGGGATCTTGCTTTGGCCTCTAAATCAATGCAAGTCATCATGCAGAATAGGTGGCAGAGATCCACCTAGATCCTAATATTGTAGAGTGGTTTAGAATGTAGAAATAATAGACCAATGCTATGAGCAATGATGCTAAGAAGAAGCACAGGAAATATATCTTGCTACTAAGAATTCTCACAAGCATACATAGGAAAACTAGAGAGAAGAAAAGAGACTGAATCACTTGAATGAAGAGATGAATATTGGTGTGTATCCTTCTATTGAATAATTATGAATAATAGTGTACATAAATAGCGCTTCCCTCATAGGAAAGTTGAATTGTATGGAAACAACTCATAAATCTCAAAAAGGATGACTTACCAAAATATAGCAAACCCCATAGGTGGATAAAGCACTTGCTAAATATATCAAGGACCTCACGAGTTGGAAAAAGCATGAGTGAGTTGTCAAGGATATGGAAATAACATGCTAATCCTAGAAAATGGAGAAAAACTAATGGAGGATGGGTTGGAAACAAAAGATCCCAGTTTCCTAGTTGACTAGCTTTTATCTTATCCATAGAAAAGCAGGAAAAAGCAAAAAAAGCAAAAAAAAGCAAAATCTGCTATAAGGTCCTGTATACTAATTCTAGATGAACCCAGAATCAGAAATAAATCATTCCTAGGATATGGATAGCATGCATTGACTTTAAGGTGCAAGTGGATGCCAACTAATTAAGCTAGTGGGTGAATAATTAATCAAATAATGATTAATTATTTTATCCTAAGTTGTGAGTGGGTTTAATATATTCCTACACCCCCCTATAAGTCTGACTTTATGATGGTATGAAAAAAAATATGGATGCATATGGATGCATATAGGGCCCAGTAACAAGGCTATGGTCACCCTTTAACAATTATTATGTCCAGAAAAGTGAGGAAAGAGGCAAAACCACATGGGGAAAATCCTCCCTCAAGATAGGACAAGGCACAAAATTTGAAATATGTCTTCAACATATCTTCATCTTCACTTTAATGAGCTGACTGAATTGCTTCAGGATGAAGGACTTGCTGAAGAAATTATGAACTCCATGATCATGCGCTGGAGTGTAGAACCTGCAAGAAGGAAGACGAGAGACTCCTTGTATCTCATCAACTGATGAAGTAGGAGAATTATCTGAATGCTTCTCTCTGCTGTCAAACTCTGATCTACAAACATAATCTGAAATGGAAAAGAGATCTGTGCATACTCCTTTCCAAATAGTACAAAAAATAAGGCAATTTATTTCACACCCAATTCTCTGAATAGCTGCAAAATTGTGATGTGAATCACATGTCAATTTTCCAATCTGGTGTAGCACCTGTATAGATATGATATGAGGCTGATAAAACTCTGATATATCATAAATATTAACATATGGAATAGCAAGGACAAAGGGTTCAATGGCTCCATGAGGATATAGGGCTAGACTAGGAAATTTATGAGCAACTGGGGAAAACGGATAGGTGTAAAATTCTGAATGATGGATGGGCATAAGATCTGAATCATAAGTATTTAGAATAGATCCAAACATGTTTAATATCAGTCCATATATGACTAAGGACATGGATAACAGGCCACTGAAAGTTAGGAAAGACTTCAAACCATGTAAGATAAATATCACTACATAAGAGACCAATGAGGAATCAAGTAGTGATCTTGGGATTTGTATAGTTTTTGGATTATTCAGAGGTATGGTAGATGGTATGGATGGTGGTATTATATGTGTATCAACCTGCAAATATGCTTCTAAATCAGAATCTAAAGGATCACATATAAGCATATCAATAGACTCATGGGAATACACTGGTAATGAATCCTCTGTATGAAAGGAGGAAAGAATGAGATGTTCACAATCTTCAAGAAGGCTCTGAGAATTGATGCCAAGATCAAAGAAGGATATGATGAATCTCATGAGATCAAGTAAGGTAAGTGGTATGACACAAATAAGGCTTGATGTGGCTAAGCAAACATCCTGGAAGTCACTGGGTTGCGCACCATCAATGAGAGAGGTAAGCAAGAGGTGTAAAGAATCTGGCACATGGATCTTAGAATCTAAGATAGGAGATTGAGAGAAAAATGAATGGGTTATAGGATCATAATAAATATCAGCAGTGGCTCCATATGTCACTTCTTTTTCATCAATAGTATCACAAGAAGAAAAATCACCTTCAAGAGACACAGAAAAAGATGGCTCTTCAATATTTGCTTCTTCATTGAAGGGGGAAGCATTCGAATGAAAGAGGGAAGCAGAAACATGAAATGCATGAGAAACTTCTTCATCATGAACAACTTCATTAGAGAATGTAGAGGCCAAGAAATCTTGAGAGAGAGAGAACAAGAGGAGATGCTAGGTTCGCTCCATGCTTCATCTTCAATTTCCTGCAAACCAAAAGCTTTGTCCAAAATTTTCCAAAGCTCAAATGGAAATTCAGAAGAATATATGAGATGATATATATTTGGAGACATTTCCAAACAAATAATTCCATAATCTCTATCACAATTATTTAGCCAATCAATCTTCTCTTCATAAGACTCAGGTTCACTCAATGCACCAATGGAGACATCAAAGAGACATTGCCTCTTCAAGTATGCACTCATATTTGGCTTCCAATCAGCATAGTTGAAAGGAGATAGTAGAGGAACTTTTGAATCCATATTGAAGTTGTTGATATGCTCTAAGAGATACTCTCTGCAACCTGCAAAACAAACTAGGAGAAAATCTTGTATGCTAGACAAGCTCTTCTTCAAAGAGGGATAGGAGACTGGAAGCGCTCCTCAAATTTGTAGAACTTGATCAACCTTGTAGCTCTAATACCATGTAGAAATAATAGATCAATGCTATGAGCAATGATGCTAAGAAGAAGCACAGGAAATAGATCTTGCTACTAAGAATTCTCACAAGCATACACAGGAAAACTAGAGAGAAGAAAAGAGACTGAATCACTTGAATGAAGAGATGAATATTGGTGTGTATCCTTCCATTGAATAATTATGAATAATAGTGTACATAAATAGTGCTTCCCTCATAGGAAAGTAGAATTGTATGGAAAAAACTCATAAAGCTCAAAAAGGCTGACTTATCAAAATATAGCAAACCCCCATAGGTGGATAAAGCACTTGCTAAATCTATCAAGGACCTCACGAGTTGGAAAAATCATGAGTGAGTTGTCAAGGAGATGAAAATAACATGCTAATCCTAGAAAATGGAGAAAAACTAATGGAGGATGGGTTGGAAACAAAAGCTCCCAGTTTCCTAGTTGACTAGCTTTTATCTTATCCATAGAAAAGCAGGAAAAAGCAGAAAAAGAAGAAAAAAGAAGAATCTGCTATAAGGTCCTATATACTAATTCTAGATGAACCCAGAATCAAAAATAAATCATTCCTAGGATATGGATGTCATGCATTGACTTTAAGGTGCAAGTGGATGCCAACTAATTGAGCTAGTGGGTGAATAATTAATCAAATAATGATTAATTATTTTATCCTGTGTTCAAATCATGTCTCAGAATGCTCCCTGGAAAACTCTTGTTTGGCATCATATTCAGATGGTGATGCATGTTGCAGGCATAAAAGGGTGGTTTGGTCTATGTGACATTATCATTGGTGCTAAGACTTTTAGAATTCCCATGTCAGGATCACTCAAGCAGGTGTGCCAGGCTTGGAAGCTAGTATTTAAAGAACTTCATTGTGATTTTGATGACCATCACGTGATTTGAACACAGGATCAACCCAACAAATTTGAAGATCGGGACTATCATTTGGATTCAAGAAAACTAGCAAAAATTCTAAAATGAAACTGATACAAATAGAAAAAGCTAAAAAAATGCTAAATTTTATACCAAAACACGAAATTGTTTGTATGGTCTCTGGAAGTTTCTAGTATGGACTCATCAAGTTTCTAGTATGGAATTTCCATCTTCATTTATACTAGCTGAATAATTGTCAAATCTTGAAAACCCTCCCCACTGTTTACTGAGTATGGTTAGCTCATTTCAGCAGTAAACTTGATTCAGTGAGTGTTTTGACTCCTCACTGAGTCTGTAATAATATTAGAACAACTATAACAACCTCCGAGAATGCAACATTAATCTACAAAAATGTTTTTGGTCCCCACTCAGATCTTCAATAATATTAAAGCAACTACAACAACCTCCGAGGATGCAACATTTATCTACAAAAATGGTTTTTGACCTTTGTGCCGAATACTGTAGGTATACAGATCTTCCTTCCTTGGCTGCTTCAAATTTCTACAATAGACAAAGACCTATCATTTATTTACTGCTATTAATACCCCAGCTTGAACCAATAGTCATTAGTAGGTCATTAAGGGCATTTTGCGTTTTCTTACAACACCATTCACATGTCATTTTCTATTCAACAAGTTCATAAATTATCCTTTTCTCCTTTATTTTGACTCCATTGACCTGTTTTGGCTGGGTTGTATCACCTTGCCCATAGGAATTGGATTGGCTGGAATTTCCAATAATTGTGTGTCAATTCTGCACTATATAATACAAATAGCTAGTTCAGTTATTTACCAAGGCATGCAAAATAAAAGGTGGGATTTGGGATATAGAAAGAGAATTCAAGTAAAATACTAATCAACCTAACCTATTGCAGCCACAGCTCAACCTAAACAGGTTTACCTTCTACAAGAGCATCATCTTTCTATGTTCCCATAAATGGAGCTGGGGCATAACCTTCCATCAAATTAATTATTGAAAGAGAGGATAAGGAAGAAACTGATAGGGTTATGGGTAAGGATTTCCCATCAAGCAACTTACCATTTAGCATTTCCAAGACATTCTACCCTGCAACGATTCATGTTGTTGATGTTATTGACCAAGAATAGAAGAGTCCTAATATGAGTTATGACAAGTTGAGGTGAGCAATGAAAATGGACAAAATCATTACCAAATTGGAGGAATTAAAAAAATCATGGGAAACCACTAAGGTGCACAATGATGGCTTATAGTTATAAGAATAGAAGGTGAAATACCTTCCAACTTTCTTGGTTAATTGTCCCAAGGAGGCACAATTTATTAAATACAGTGATGCATTTCCATATATTAAACATGTGGCATTGATATGTTAATTTTTGGATAAATTCATCCAAAAGATAGGTGTGTCGAATGCTATACAAGTCATTACATATAATACTTCTAATTAATGGAGAAGCACCCCACATTGTTTTAAACTCCATGTGTTGCCCCTTATATCAATTTAAGTTTTGAGGATATAAGAAAAATTGACTGTGTTAAGAATGATTGAATCAGTGAGGAACATCACCTTACATGTAATATAATTCATACATGGAATGAAAGAAAACAGCAAAGGAAACCCATCTTCTTACCATCAACATACTAACGGGGTAATTGTACCCCACCATCCTGGCCACATGTAGAGTAACCACTTAGACGGAGGTGTCCCTTTACAAGTTCCACTACCAAGGCCCTTTTGAACCAGGATGTTGTTTCACCAAGTGCCTGGATAAATGAATTCAACGTTTAGAAATAATATTTTTTAATAAATCCATACATCTCTCTTGTATGGAAATAAAATATTATACTCAATATTAAGTTGAAAGATAGTGAGTACAGATGGATGAACTAGTTCACATCAGAATGTAGATGTTCGAAATTTAAAAGAAATATGATAGTTAGGTTTAAAAATAGATAGCAAGCTTCAAAGCTTCATATTGATGTCATGGAATGTGACGGGTCATTCAGGAGGTGGGAGAAATACCTCATACAATCAACCCTTCAAGACATCCAACTAAATATCATTATTGAAAGAGTCAAAAGTCAAACGACTTTCAACTTCAGCTCTTATGTATGGGAGTTGCAAGGCAGAATAACTCTGTATGATAATAAAGAGGAATGCAATCAGGGCTCAATCTATGAACTAACATCTTGGCCAGACCCCCACATCATCCAGTAAAGGGGGTGACACTACTGCTAGATTCTACTGGATTACCAAATTACTAATATAAATATAGATTGTGAAATGGTCTTATTCACTCTACTCGCCTACATCCCAGAAGGTAGAATGCAACTCTGATACTTTCTACCACAAAGTATATTATTGTGGGGATTTTAATAATAATGGAAAGGTGTGAAGAGAGAGTTGGAGAAAAAATGATCACAATGGGTACATCAAACAAGGAATTTTGGAACCACTGCAAATTGGAAATAGACTAGCAAATGTCATTTGGAGACAATAACATATAGCAGTAGATGGGTGATACACTTGATAAAAATGACAAAAAGGAAATGAGAGGATCCATGCTACAATATATGCTAGATTGGATATAGATTTTATTCGAACTTGTGGTAGGTTACTTTTCTAGAAAATTTTCTTGCTTGGTCAGACTAAAGGTTCAGTAATAAGATGTGGTCAACACCTTTATAATGGCATTAAAAAATGGATACTGATGGATCCAAGTTCCTTCCACATAGTACAAACTACCTGTAGACTCTACATTTCTCTTTCAGATTCACAGAAGTCCATTCAAGCAATCACCAAAATAAAGAATTTGGTGCCCTGAGGCCCCTCACAAATAGGTGACTCACATTAGATACAATGTCTGTTATTCTAACAAAAACTAAATTTATAAGAGAATAAGAAAGAATGACCCTTTGAACTAAGCATAACAAAAAAAATCCTAGGGAACAACTTCAACTGACCACCCAAGAGATGGAGTAGAAAACCTTTTCAGTCTAGGGAAACAACAGAATACTAGAGAGTTAGAAAGGAAACTCTATTTTTTAAGAATATCAAGCTAAACGGACTAAGATTTGACCAAAAATGGATGGCAAAGACACCACTAAATTCTACTTCAGTACTTGAAGAAAAATAATTGCACTAAGAGGATATCAGATCTCAAATATAGGCAAGAGGGACTAGCCAAATATGAAGCCCGTATAACAAAGATCTGTCAGAACCATTTTCATAGGATCATTATGTCTCCAGCATACAATAGTATGCAAGAAAGAAGTGACAGAGAAAGTGAGGCAAATCATCCTAGCAAAGGTTGCAGTATTTGTGTGGAATCTTCTCTCTAGAGTCCAAACTTCTGGATTGATTTATTGAAAAGTGATGAGATTCCACCATGGGAAAACACATGAATATGTGATTGAATAAACTTATTCCAAGTGTTTAGAAGACAAGCCAATAGAAGACTTATTTAAGGCATGGCCTTCGATGAATCCCTTGAAAAATATCCCAGTGCTTAAGACACATGAACAGTGATGGGAGAAATAACCTGCAGGTTGATATTGAAGATGATTTATGGGATGGAAATCTCTCAATGAATGGAGTGATAAAAGTAGGGTAGCAATGAAAACTTGAGTGGATAAGTTCCTGCAAAAGTTGATTGAATCCCAGACAAGATTTCCCAACCAACTGTTAACTTAGACAAGTTGTCCATAGCACTTTCATAAATGGAAAATGACAAATCTCTGGTTAGATGGCTTGCCACTGAGCTTTGGAAGAATACTTGGAACTCTATTGGCCCAAATCCTCTATGAATATACAAGGAAGTAATCTGAAACAATGGTGTTATTAAATTCATAATCAAGGTCAGTGACCTGGAAGTAGAATTGATTTCAAACTAAAGGCCCATCATGCAAAAAAATGTATCTTTTAAAAATAATTGTGAAGGCCCTTGCTCTCAGAATTAAAATATATTCTACAGACAATTATTAGACCCGATCAAATAGGATTTATATGGGGAAATTTATTCTGGGGCAGATGTCTGGGATGCGATTCCTTGTTCATCAAAATTGACTTTTAAAAAGCTTATAATGGAATAAGTGCACCTTTATCCTAGCCATGATACGGCATTGGGATTTGGCCCATTATTTCTCTAGCCACTTTGGTCTGCCTTCCCATCACTAGATGCAAATGAGGATGTGAGCAATTTACAAGTTGACCAAATCAATCAGCCAATTTTCCATCAATCCCTGGCCTCTATGTCATGGGAAAAAGATTTGAGGTATCTAATTGCAACAAAAGTGGGCCTAGGTCTAATCAAGTGAATTCCCTTTCCTGAGCGAGAAGTAGGTCAAAGAGTCAAAAGGCCACTTCCCATATGACTCACTTCTTACAATCTTGAAGGATCAAGAAGCTATTTCTAGAATATAATCTAAATGCAGATGAAAATGCATGGACTGTCAGGCTATATGGAAAGCACGAATGTCACTTAAGTAAGCAGTTTTAGGGTGGGATGATAAATAACCAAATAATAGTAGTCAAAACTAGACTTCATAAATCAGGACTAACAATGTAGGATGTCTTTTGAGGGCATAGAGTACAATCATGCAGGGAAACATCTGCTCTAGTTAAATGCATGCTTTTAAAACTAATTTAGCTACACAATGTTCAGTTAGAATGAGGTTGTGCAGGAAATATATTTACTTGCTAGAGATCGGTGCTAAGGAAGAAATATTAGTACTATTCTCTAATTTTGGGACAAGATGTCATCTCAATATGCATCGGGCCATGCAGCTATCCAATAAGAACATTGTGATGTTAGTATTTTTTTGTGTATTACAAGATGCATGCTTTCCAAAAAATTGGAAGGGAAGAAGAAAGGATGTTTGTATTTTTCTTGGCTTTGTTAAGCAACAAAAAACAATACAAGCAGTAATATTACAAAGATTCTTCAATCTCATTGTACCCCATGAACAATCTTTCTAGTGGGTACATAACAGAAAATTCTCTTCAATGTTAGTCATTGGGAATATTCAAATCTGAGCCATGGGCAGTAAGGATCATGAGCATGCAAAATAAGCTGCATCTTTCCATAAATATTATTCAAAGAAACAAGAAATATTGTATGAACTTTACTTGTCTTTTGAAGACATCTTGTATGTACTTTTCATGTCAAGTAACAAGAAACAAATTACAATACAAGAAGTAATATTACAAAGTTTCTTCACTCTTGCTGTACACCATGGATAGTCTTTCTAGTGGATATACAAAATGTCCTTCAATGTTAATCATTCAAAATATTCAAACCTATGATTCCTGAGTCATGGGCGGTAAGGATCATAAGCATGTAAGTTTTCTTATTGTAGCTAAAATAAAAATAAAATACATCATTTTTTGCTAACCAAAAACAAGCTGATATAGATCAGTCTGTCTCAACTATACTATTGGTTGGAATATATTTCCAAAAAGAGCAGTTAAGAGATATCCAAAGTCATAAATTTCTATAGTGCTACAACATCCATTAAAACAACATATAAAACAGAAAATTTTAGAGCTTCTTACACTATCAAAACATACCATGCAGCATCACAACATGTTATCATTACAACTTACATGCAATAGAAAGAAATGTGCAAAACTATAAATCTCTACAAGGGTATGTCAAAATTTAAAACTCAGTATGTAGTTTCACACCATACATCATAGGAAACATGTGAAAACAATGAATTCTCAAACTACCTTTCCTCTTCAAAATGATACTAGAAACCTCAAACTGAAGGCTTCAGACTTAAAACATAAATGCCAATGAAAAGCTTCAGTGGCATAGTTAACAAGCCATCTCTAAGGATTCAAAGTGCTTATGTTTTTCATAATGCAAGATTGACATTTTGTAATTCAACAAACATATCAGGAAGCAAGTTGAGAACACAAAGTGATGAAATCCCATGCTGCACAAAAGGCATTCTATAATTGGTCAACTTTTACTCCTTGTAATTATATATCTGATAATAGCATACAGAGATATCAACACCAATTCCATTATCTCCAATAAAGCTAGGTCATAATGATCAGGCTTATTCAGGAGGGTAGGGTTAACGCTTATTAGCTAAGATAGGGTGAACATGGTAGTCCAAGTAGTTGAACCATCTAGAATAATTTCCAGCAACCTTACAAGTGTTTCAGCTCCAAGACAATCATTGGTTTGCTGCCTGGGAGTGTGCTGGCAGTTTTTGAAGCCAATTTCCATCCTAAATTTGACCTATTCTCTTGGGTGTTGCTCTTAAAGGCTAAATATCCCTTCTAAAAGGGACAAAGAGAATGGAGAGGAGAGACTGAGACTTGATATAGCTCTATGATCATTTTCAACCCCCTTCTCTAAAAATATGTCATGCAAATAAGAAAATAAGGGGTTGTTGGAATCCATGCAAACAAGAAAATTATACAAAATGAAAATCAATTCTGCTAGTACACAATATAGCTTCTTGGTATCATAATATGAGAATGATTTTCCATAAATCCAATGCCAATCCTTTTAAATAAAGCCTCAAATATTAGCTTTGACTATCTTTTAGATTACCCCATGTATGATCTCTCTCTTAGAAAGCCTCTTATCTATACAATTTGGGAGTATACCCAATATGCCCTATTGGTGTTGGAAAGGTCTAGATTGATCCATCTGCAATATCCAATCCATTTCTAGGTCCCTCACGACATTAACTACATTAACAAAAGGATTAGGCCACTAGAATGTTGCCTCTATTAGTTCTTGTGAGAGCTAGGGTCAGGGATAAATCATCTGTAAAATGCAATTATTGGTTAGTATATGCCTCACCATCCCTAGCCCAACTAATTTTGGCTATTGTATGGGCGTCCCTAGCTAGATAGGGAAGCTCCAACAAGGAAATTGGAACTCAAGGTCCCCAGTGTACTTAATTGTATTAAATAGATGCACCTCTAAATCATGCTTGTTAGTACTGGGTTGCTTCCTAATTTTGCTTTCTTTTACTCAACAATATTGTGCTACCATATTGCCTCAACTTCTAAGAATTCAGTCACTCTTTGGATTATTGCCTATTTCCAATAATTCTAGCTTGTTCCATGAGTGGGCTACAAATGGGCCAATGAATAGATCAATATGATTATAGAGTACAATCGGTGGCCAATAGACTGTGGGAGTGACAAATAAAGATAATTCATCAATGATAATCCTTATGCATTTATACTAACTAAGAATTGATTCAAAATAAAATTTTAATGATTCAAACAACTTATTAGGGGAATCAAAATAATTATTTTTATCCAATGGAAATGCCATAAAACTAATTGACATCACCTAAGGGCAAGATTTCAAATGTTGTCAACATTCCTTCTCCATGGGAGGGTCATTAATATCCTCCAAGAACACTCTATGTTGAAGCAAAAATATTACAACACTTCCCCTTATTCCATCATCACTTTGAAGAGAAATTTGGGCAACATGAGGCCAAGGCAAAGCAAGAATGTGAGTGAACACATATTATCTTCTCACAATTTTTGACAACAAATTGGTAGCATAACCTTATATTGAAGAGATACCCCTGGCCTAGCTAGGGCACACAGTCCTACTAAGGTCATCCTCAAAGTATCTGAGTCTAATCTAGCTATTCCTAGTAGGACTGTGAATTAACCTAAACCCTAGCTAGGAGAGGTTACAACAGCCCACTTTAAGGATGAGGGAGGTCATCACAGTCCATGGCCCATCTAGGAGAGATCATACATAGTCACAATCCATTAGGATAAACCTTACACAATCACAAATAAGGTTTAACATCCCCATAGGGATGACACCAAACCTAACAGTCCAAGAGTATCCCACAGAACTGAAGAAGACCTATATTTTCAGCAGAAAAATGGTCTTGGATCAACCTAAAATAGTCACGGGTCAGCTTCATAGAGTCTCGGCCCAGCATGGCAACAGAAGAGACACCACAAATTCCATGGGTCAGATGCATAAGGTCACAGCTCAGCAAGAGAGACACCACACAGTCCACAAGTCATATGCATAAGGTCACTTCATGGTTCATGGTTCATAAGGTCACTGAATGGTTCATAAGGTCATTTCATGGTTCATGGTTCATTGTCTTTCCAATATTGCACATCCACTAAAAAATAGGCTACTTGTGGGCCTAACGAATTCGGGCCAATTGTAATCCTCTTGGAGCTAGACAAAAGCAATTTCACCTTTAAAAACACATACATGCATCCATCCCTTGGGTTTAAACACCAAAAAACACAAACTTGCATCCATCGCTTGGGTTTAAACACTAATCTCTGATAGGGTTTGATTTCTCATGCAGGGTTTTAGAGAATCCTTGTGCAATAACCAGGTTTTGCAATTATAGGATTAAGAAGAAAATATTAGCACATATTGGGCAATCGAAAAAGATGCCGATAGCCATTGCAATCGGCGCAATGGAAATGAAACCCTATGAAAATCTATGAACATTCACACAAACCCTTGGACAACAATCGGGTATTAAAAGCAACAGCAACATATAATTTGATGTGGCAAATGCAAATAACAGCAACAACGTACATCGTATACATCAAATAAGGGCAAACAAATGGGGATGAGAAATAGATCGACGTACCTTAGCGAGCCATGCTGAAAATCCCTTGACCTTGGCGAGCACAAGATCTCTAAGCCTCCATTGTCTGTAGGCAGTTTTTTCTCCTCTTCGTCTTTTAGCTGGTGCCATGTCATAAAACCCTAATGGAAACGTCAAATACTGTATGGAATACCCTCCCAGTCTTCAACAAGAATTATACCCTCAACAAGAATTATACTCTCCCAGTCCTCCTCTTCCACAATTTCCATAACACCATTAATGTTCCCCTACCCTTAACGCCACATTAGTGTAAATGCCTCATAACAATTGGGTACCTGTTAATATTTTATAGAGGCAATATTTTTGTGACTCGTTGACAAATGGAGGAATGGGCTCACGGTGGAATCGACTGGCTGCAGGTTTCTAGGAATGGGCTCACGATGGAGGAATGGAGGAATGGCCAATATTTCTGTGGCTTAGAATGGAGGAATGGCCAATATTTTCATTTCTCACGATGGAGGAATGGACGAATGGGAAATATTTTCATTTGTTGTTTAATGCATAGGTTGATATTAATCATGGTATTGTATAGTATCCACTTAACAAAATGGACATAGCATCCACTTTATATAGTATTGTATAAACATCCATTTGACCAAATACTTAGTACATATATAATTCCTTATCCTTAACACATTAATAAATTTTTCATTGAAAAGCTAACGTTGAAGAATAAAAAGGGCAAGAATTTGTAACAAATGTTTTTGGAGCACATCCTTACCACTTAGGCTATCCCTATTTATTAAGTTACTCTTGTTGACTTGACATCTTTGACGATGCAGTATATCTCATTTCTTCTGAAGTTGGACTTCATGTCATTCCATTCACTTCTTGTGTTAGACATCCTTATAGCAATGTCCTCATTCGTTTCCTCCTAGGATGTCTCTAGATGCCTTTGTCCATTGATTGTATCCTCTTGGTTTTAATTCATTGAGTAGTTGATGTTTGAATGAGTGATTTGTGCTTCACTACCTAATAGTTTCTTCCACTTCATATTGCATACAAGATGATGGTGATGATGATGATGGTGATGATGATGATGGTGATGATGATGGAAACGATGATGATGATGATAATGATGAGGATGATAACGATGACGATGTCAATGATAATGATGATGATGATGATGATGATGCTAATGATGATATTGGTAATG